>ML800594.1:52860-84367 GCA_009831015.1 Picea engelmannii
GTTTCTGACTGAGAAGAGATTTGTTAGGGCATCGTACATCTTCTTCGATGAGTCAAGATGGGAGATGTAGGGTATCAAGTGGTATTTTATGGAATCCACTATGATACTCATGGCATTGATGTCAACATCTTTGAACTTCTCCATAGCTGCAACATTCTGTGGTTCCTTCTCTTCTCCTTCTGTAAACTCTGGCTTCACGATCTTTCCTTTCACAATATCCAACACTTTATTCTTAGCGAGGATGAGGTCAATCCTTTTCTTCCATGCTCTGAAGTTAGAGGCTCCATCTAGCTTGTTCTCAGACTTCATAGAGTTCATCATGGCTTGCTTGACTTGGTCAAACCCTAGATTTGACCGAAAATCCAAACTTCACGTCTTGGCCTTCTGAGTGTACCAGGAGATGCGCTGGGCTAGGGTGCACTGATATATCCAGAGATTAGGTCAATCTCATCACTTAAGGTGCCTCGACAAGAGGTTTAGGGTTTCTTCAACTGCTTCTGTTGGTAACCTTAGCTGTAGTTCTTTTGGAAGCTGCTCATGCTAGTAACCCTAGCAGTAGTTCCTCAACGAGCTCAATGTCTAGTGGTTATGTTTCCTTCCATCATTTTAGGCTGACCGAAGGGGTGTGGGCCCATAACCTGTTAGAATATAGAAGATGGTGTGCTCATTTTACCATTGACGATACCTTCGTCACCCAACCATAGGCCGAAGCCTCCCTCCGAGCACCTTAACCTTGACTGAGAAATTGCTCCAGAAGCAAACCCTAGGCTAGATAGCCAAACAAAAAGCAGCGCATCTCTCCCCAAGGATAGTGCAACACAAAAGACTGATCAGATAGTCCCAAACCCTAGCCAAGAGATATCCAAGCCAAAACTGAAACTAGCTGTTGTTGCAACTGCACCTGCAACCCTCCTCCAAACCTGCACACCAGAATGCAACTGCAGTGTGCACCAACTGAGAAACTGCTGCGCAGAACTGACTCTGTCTGCAACTGCTGAGATGCTACAAATGAGAACTGGCGCCCTGTATTTATAGTAATCCTGTCAATTTTTTGGGGCCGACTTCTCCTTCTAGGTATGTGTCTTTTCAGTATATTATTATTAATTCTAGCCGACTTCTTCTCTTGGAGCCTAATAGCCTAATATAAATTATCTTCTTGAGCCGACAAGGCTTCTAGGGTTATTAGCCAACTCATTAGGGTTTTTTCTTGCTTTCCAGAGTCTTCTATTCTCATCAGGTTCACATGTGGGGGTAGATACCTCCCGCAGCTACCATAATATTAACACTTTAAACTCTAACCCTAACTACTAATATCTCACAAACTAATCGTAGACTAACCCTGTAACTTTGCTAGTTTAACCTACTAACCTAGGTGCAACTATTGGGATAGTTTTTGACACTTTTTGATGGTCAGATTTGTTGTTGTACTTCATTGAATGATACATAAATAAGGATGATATACTTCTGCATAAATTTACTTTTATGACAACCATCTTTAATCATTCTTGAAGTTCTATTTTCGGTCCACATTGGTTACTAGTTTTATTGTTGAAATTGCTAACTAATATAGACCTTTTACTTGTTGATTTACTAAATTGTATGTTGTTGTATTTTAGGGAAAGCAATCTTAAATTTCTGATCCATCACTATACTTGGTTGGAAAAGTGCCTTTTCTTGTGTCTCAGACAGGTACATGTGCACCAAAAACTATCTCTTTACTTGGTATCCATTTACCTCTCTTCACTTACCATTTTAGACCAATAATTTATTCCATCACTTGACCTTCCTAGGAAATTATCCTTACACTTCCCTTCATCTTTTTCATTCCCCTTAGGGTCACCAGGATCGCCTCCCTAGAGTGACCTAGTCACCCTTGAAGTGCGGGACCTACATCGAGGTGACATTGGGTGTAGGATTCCCAAGTTGTAGCACTTGATTGTTTGGTTGGGTCGAGCTTTGACCAACCTAAAACTTGTGCTATAACATTTTTGCGTCATTGTTGGGGAGGATTTGGAATCCACTTTGTGCCCTAAATGACACTTTTTTCAAGTTTCTTTCCCAAAGCCTTCACCCCGAGCTTGCCTGGCGACTCCACTCCAAGAACCTACCCATTTTCCTTTGACAAAATTTCTTCAAAGTTTGTCTGGTGACTCCACATTTTCCCCAAACCCACCTTTCCATTACTTAACTTTCCCATGCTCTCCCCTTTCATCCTTTGATAATAATTTCTCTCCCCCAGAAAATCCTTTGAGGCATTCTTCTAGTCGATGGGACTATGACACCTTCGAATAAACCAAGACCCTGCCATCTCTCATGGAAGGAAATTTTGCAGATAGAGAGGGACAGAGATTCTAATAAAGATGTTGAATAGATGATGAACTAAGTAAAAGAATTATTACATGAATCTGCCGAAGACCAATCCATCACAGATGAAAAGGGGTTTGAAGAACATGCTTATGAAGAAAGCTTCCAAGAATATCTTGATGAAGCTTATCACACTGAATATTTCGAGGAGGCATTTAATGAAGATGAATTTCTTTCACTTAATGACTAAGATGAATACATCTGAGATACTATTCCTCCTACACATCAAGAGGAGAACACTATAAGTTATGACCCTTTCAAGTATCTTGATGACAACCTGTTCCATGATCCTGGAAGTAATGGAGCACTAGAAGAGCCCTCAGATGCAGATGATCAACATATTGACACTTTCATACATATTGGAAAATGTGGATGGGACATGCCCCTTTTCACCCTTGACGAAGATCCCACTTATGATGTTGAGGGTAGCCCTCAAACAAAGGATTGGTATCCATGAATATATGAATCAGATTCTTGGGATGGTGATGGTGACATGATCACAGATTTTCTTGATCCATTTGAGAATGACTTGTCACAACATCTTTAGGTGATGCATATCCTTTTGGGGATGCATATTTTTTCTATGAGGATTTTCATACATCTTCGCCCTTGATTTTGTGAGAGTACCAAGACATATCCATCCTATGGAAATCAAAGGTCCACTATATGAAGCGAAAGTTTTTTCATCTTAGGGATTCTCACGGGGATTCATAGACAAAGAGGAAACATTTTTCTTCTTCTAGACCTGAGCTTGTCGCATACCTCATTTATTCCCCTCAGGTGAAGCATGGGGTCTTCTTGAGTTATCTCACATCTTCTGAGTATTCATGGAGTAGTGATTGTGTTGATGAGGATGAAGATGAGACATCATCTACATATGCTAGTCCCCTCTAGAGATCGATAGATCGGGCTTGCGGCTATGCTTGCAGGTGGGAGTTCCAGGACAATCGAGATTGTGGTTTCTTTTTTCAGTAGGATTTCCCCCCTCCCACCCATCTCCATGAGTTTTATTTCATGATTTATTATATGTTTATTTATGCTCATGATTACTATGTGATGGAATTATCTTTGTTGTTTCACATGATTAAGAATAGGGGGAAATGTTTTCATCCATTGAATAGGTGGTTGCACTGGTTGTACTATTTCACTTGACACCTTCGGGACTTGATCTTTAGGGTCCCAGGACCCCAGGTAAGTAGGTAAGTCATCTTGATTTCTTGAATATTGCATTTTTTTTGCTCATATTAGTTCATTTGCATTTCATTTTCATTTTTCTCTACTTGCATTATTGAATCCATCATCATATAAGTATATTTAGTTGGAAAATTTGCCAAAATTTTCTTTTTCTAGATTAGTTGGTTTTGATTATGACCATATGAAAATAAGGATGAGTAGTCCATCCTGCACTTGATAGTTTGATGTTTCCTTGCAGGAACATGTATACCAAGAGATGATGTGGTTCTCATGCACTCTACGGTGAGAAAATGTCGCCAAGTAGGAGCCAAATGCTATCCCCATTTTGTGGATAACTAAGGAGAATATGTCTCGAGGCCCTTAGGTTTCATATATGGAGTGTCGAGAGACCACATGAACAAAAATATCAATTTTTCACAACCATAGACCCGCATTTCCACCACAATGATGCAACACCTGGTCATCATCCACACCAGCTTCCCACCACAGGTCACTTGGGTCTTGCTCTATGTGATACAATTTAGGTATGATGGTGGGTATCATTTTAATATTTGAGGAAATCTAGCTTGTGTATCAAATGTTATTTTTTATTATGACATTTTCTTTGGAAACTATGCATTTTACCTTGTTGAAATGCTGGTGGTTGGCTTGGGGCACTCAAGTAGATGGTCACCCTTAGGATGGGGTGTTTCTGGGATCTTCCTTTGATGAGTCATCATGCCACACCCGACCATACTTACCACTTTCCATCATTATTTTCCCTCATGACATCATCTCTTGGGATTTTGGGGTAGAATGAACCTAGAAGGGACCATTCCTCATTTCATGGGAAGAAGGGGATGAAGGCCCATATGGGTGTTAGTTGGAAAAAGATAAAATCCTAATGAAAGAGCCTTCGAGATGCTTCACCCAGGAAAGCAATGAAAAGCTTATTCACAGAAAAATAAGGACCCCATGAAAATAATAAATAAAAATGATTAAAGGATGAGTTGAGGATAGGGGATCTCATCATGAGCCAGCCTATCATGTCCATGGGTATCTAACTCTATGAAATTACCATTTTTGGCCATCACACCAGGGTAATGGCTCTCATTTGCATGGTTGAGGGAAAGGGGGTGTCATCACAAGCCAACCTTATCATTTTTCATGAAATTAGTTGTGGGTGACACTGTCGATATATTATCACCACGCCAAGGAAGTGGCCTCCAACTCACCCTATTCTATATTGAAATAAAAGGCAATTGATGGGCTTGGAAAAAATGCATTATGGATGAAGGTGGACCCTTGCATATCATGAACACAATGCCCATTTAGTACTCCCCCCATCCATTCCATTTCATTCACATGACTTAGATAGGGTTTTTCCTAGACTTAGGGGGTTTGATCCATTGAAAATAAGTACCATTCCAACCCACCCACAACCAAACTTGGAAAAACGTCTAGTTTGTTAAGAACATGTTTGTATGATGTAGTCTTGGTATACATGCTTTAATGGCTCTTTTATTGACTTGACTCACTCATCATGATGCTTTGACTTGAGATCCTTGGAGGATGTATCCATTTGTCTTGTAGGTACAGGTTGGTGGCCAGTTTTGGAAGAACAAGACTAGATTGGGCTTCCATGAGGGCAAGCAACCCACATGATGGATGACATAGGCCCACATGTTAGACAACAGAGAGATGATTTTTAAGGGCTAAGAGACAACTAGATAGACATATCCCACCCTTTTCATGCAAAATGACTTGCCCAAAAGGGGGAAAACGTCGCTCCCTAGGGGATCGACATCACATTTGAGGGGCATATGGTTGTTGATGATGAATCAGAGCATGAAACATGGAATTGTGAGGTGGATAGGCTCCATCGGATTGCCACATGGCCATTGGAGGGATTACTTTGCAGCCCATCTCCAACAACTTTCTCAATTTACCAAAACGTCCTCCTTCATGGGATGACATCACCTTTGTTTTAGGGTTTTCTTTGTGAAAAAGTGAAATTAAAGAGAATATCTAAATATTATCTTTGTAAAGGGGAAAGTTTAGGGATGTTGAACCTAATCTTTTGTTTTCCCTAATATTATGTGGACAAACTATGTTAGCTATATTTTTTTATAAATAGTGATCGTAAGATCTCATTTTGAAGACACAACTCTCCATTGCGAGAGGCTCTTGGACTGAAATTTTCTCTACACTTGGAGTATTTTTCCTATTGTGATTTTGTTTATGGATATGTCTTGGCTATGGTTGATGGATATGTTGCACTAGCCTTGGAAGGATTTCTTCATTGCTTTTTGGTGGTTAGTCTAGCATTTATTACCTTTTTAATGCTTAAAGGTGACATTTATTTCATTCTATTATCATTTGTACAAGTTAAAGGTTCTATTTTATTGAGCCAATTCGGGAGTATAATGTAATACACCCCTAATTTTGTTTCCACCATTTTATTTCTAAGGGGATATTGTTTCATAAGGGTTTACTAAGAGGAGTATAATTGCATACATCCTCCTAGTTGAAACCCTAGCTAAGAGAATCTTGTGTTGAGGAGTAAAAGGGTTTAAACCCCCAAGTAATTATCCTATATAGATTATTCACATTCTCTTGAATCCATTAACCCTTTCTTAAAAGAACTATTCATTTACTTATTGCATGGGAGAAATAAATGGTTTCCTTGGTAAACGTACAAATTTCATGTTTTGAAGTTCTCTTTTTGATAATGATCTTGATGCTTTGGGGATTCTTCCTCCCTTAGGGAATCCTATTTCTCCCAAAAATTATTATTTATTTAGTAAAACTAACCTACATCCATTAGGGATTCTTTAAACTCTAACCCTAATCTCTAATATCTCACAAACTAACCCTAGACTAACCTTCTAACTTTGCTAGTTTAACCTACTAACCTAGGTGCATCTATTGGGCACGCTTTTGACACTTTTTGATGGTCATATTTTCTGTTGGAATTATTTGAATGAAACATCCATAATGATGATATACTTCTACAAAAATTTACTTTTATGAGAACCATCTTTATTTAGTCTTAAAGTGTTATTTTCGACCCACATTGGTTACTAGTTTTATTGCTAACATTGCTAACTAATATAGATCTTTTATTTGCTGATTTGGATGTAATCTATTGTTGATTTACTAAAATATATGCTGTTGTATTTTAGGGACAAAAAGATTAAATTTCTGATCCATCACTATACTTGGTTGGAAAGGTGTCTTTTATTGTGTCTTGGGGAGGTACAGGTGCACCAACAACTATCTCTTTACTTGGTATCCATTTACCTCTCTTCACTTACCATTTTCAACCAATCATTTATTTCGTCACTTGACCTTCTGGGGGACTTATCCTTACACTTCCCTTCATCCTTCTCATTCCCCTTAGGGTCATCATAATCGCCTCCCTAGAGTGACCTAGTCACCCTTGAAGTGTGGGACCTACATCGAGGTGACATTGGGTGTAGTATTCCCAAGTTGTAGAACTTTCTTTTGTGGTTGGGTCAATATTTTCCAACCTACAACTTGTGCTAGAACATCAGGTAATAAAAATTTCGCTATACAATTTTTCTTCACCTGAGTTAAAGAGAAAGTATGTCCTTGATTATTCACTAGAATGATAGATTCCATGTACCATTTTAGAGCTAAATCCCTTAAAGTAGTATGGAACTCAACCAATTTGTTTACTTCTAAAGTTCTGTGAGACCTCCATATGGATTCACAAAGAAACCAATGCTTCTCAATGTCCTCATCCCCTTTACCCTAAAACTTTGGGTACTGAGTAAGAGATCATGCATGTTGATGCACCATCGATGGACTTGGAGATCCTATTAATATGAACCTCGAGGGTGTTGGTTGTGATATAAATGAAACACTCACCACACTATTGCTACTACTACTACTTGAACTCACTAGAGTAGAAGGGTTAGAAACAACACAAGCTACAGAAAGATTGATTGTAGAGATTACCAAATTTTTAGATGTCACCGAGGGAATAGGTGACTTGGGGTTGGGGCCTTTACCTACAGATTGAAGTTATTTGATATGGAGGGTCACGTTTTCTTGTAATATTCTATCTACCTCATGATGAAGTCTGATATTTTTTGGCATTGTGGGTCTTGTCTATCCCATAGCTCCCTCTGAGGTCCCGGCTAAGTATTCTTATTCAATAGTGGTGTTTATATTTACTTCTTCATATGTCTCTCCTAAGTTTACCTTCTCTTGTCTACATCTTGCAAAATCATTACCTCCCTCACCAAACTTCTCCTTCAACCACTGTCTAGCCATCCTTTCATGTCTCTGAAAATATCATAATTTCTCTAATTCTTTTCTTCAACTACCATCACAATCAATCTCCTTCGACAATTGATCATGTCTCTTCATTACCTTTATCATATGGTTCTTCCACATCTTTTCAGTAGCCTCAACCATTATTAGAGGTCGTTCATTTATTTGAGTCTTCTCTCATCGGCCCCTCATATCTAGAAAATCCTTCTTTATTGGATCATGACCCTCCCACAAACCACCTTCC
The DNA here is from genome assembly GCA_009831015.1 of Picea engelmannii. Taxonomy (NCBI): domain Eukaryota; kingdom Viridiplantae; phylum Streptophyta; class Pinopsida; order Pinales; family Pinaceae; genus Picea; species Picea engelmannii. The sequence continues at coordinate 60,944 of ML800594.1, forward strand.
TCTTGAGCGCAGGGGTTTACACTGCCATCTCAACTAAAGAAACATGTAGCATCCCTTCTTCTGCTAGCCAAATCTTGATCCAAAGAGGGATTTCCTGCGATAATATTTCTTTAGATCCTTCTTGGAATACAACTTCTTCTTTCGAGAAAGATTGGTGGTTCTCCGGAACAAACTCATTAATATATCCTTCGAGGGTAGTCTACACCCAGAAGTTGAAAGAACGAGATATTTGACGATCTAACTGGTGAAGAGATGCTAAATGCTCAGTGGTCTAGTTATATCTTCTCTTGAATAAATATTTATATTTCAGTTCTTCTTTCAGACACTTTAGCCATTGAAATACCTTTTCAGAAAATCGAATCCAAAATATCTCGTAGTAGTCACTCACAATTCTCGAATAGAAAACAATATCCAAATTTTTCAGACACAGTCACCAAATTTGATGCATACCCCCCACACACATGCAAAGAACATAATACCTACCTAATAGTCAAAACTCTCCGTAGGACTTAAAAACCATATGTAGTAGTGGTGGGTGGGAGGGGGAAATTCCCTAAATCATTCCCCCTCCCCCTTACCCCCCATTTCCTTCGTAGACGCTCCCTTTTCTACCTCCCTCCCCCTTATAAACTTTATTGCCTCCTTTGTCCCCTCCATTTACATAACCCACTGCTTAAATGGGAAGTGGGTTGTGTAAACGAAGGGGAAGTAGGGGCTTAAGGGATGTGGTAAAGGGAGCAACTGTAGGGGGAATCTGAGTTTAATTTGTTTTTCCTTTTTGTATATATATATATTGTACTGGGGGAATCGACAACTAGCGGTTCTCGTACTCGCATGACATGGGGTCGATCCCCGTCAACTACCACTATAACCCCAGGTGCAACCACCCAGCCCGCAAGAATGGCGCACGAGTAAATCCGGGTGAGAATCGAACATGAGACTTCATTTTTACAAAGTTCATTCCATTTACACGGCACTTGCCAATCCATCTACACTCGTGCGGTCCTTTTTGTATTCATATTCATTTATATATATTTTTTTCATTTTTGTTTTTACATTTCTTTTCTATTTTTTATTTTCTTTTAAGTTTTTTTCTAATATTGTTTTCTTAATTTTTCATTTTTTTATGTTGTTATTATTAATATTATTATTTAAAATTTCATTTTACTTTGGTATAGTATCGACTTCTTTTTCTTCTTTTTTAAAAGTTGTTATAAATATGTTTTTTGTTTTTTTTTTCAATTAAGGTTTTCTTTATTTAATTTTAATTATTTTTATCTCTCTTTTAAAAATAAATTAATTAATTAAAAAGTGCATTTTTTGTTTTTTATATTAAAAATGTTTTACCCTCACTTTTTTTTTTTCCTTATACATACATACATACATACATACACATATAGTTTCTTTTCATATTTCCCCCCTTTTACAATTTTGTTCGCAATAGTATCCATCTTTCGGCCATGGTTCCAAAAATGTTGCAATTTTAAGGCTGAAAAAAGGGGGTTCCACTAGTGGAACCTCCTTTCGATTCGAGGGTTGAGTTTGGCTACAACAATATTGGTTGTTGAAGCTATGGTGTCAAAAAAATTGCAATTTTAAGCCCAAAAATGGGGAAGTGTGCTGGTAGTGCCACTTTTCGATTCAGGGGTTGATGTTAAGGTTCAACAACATTACAAGGTTGATAGGGCTGTGATTGCAAAAGATTATAATTTTAACCTTGAAAAAAATAAGGTGCTATTGATAGCACCACTTTTTAAAATGAGGGTAAAAATAACCACTAAATGTGATCTCTAAAAAGCGAGAACTCTGGAGGGTTCTCATCAAGTCAGTAACTATCTTATTTATATTTGTATTGTAACAATCTTTTCTTGTAAATATTATATATATAGTATTTCCATTTATGTATGAATATGATATCTCTTTTTTATGTCTAAATAGTATTTTTGGTAATTTAGGCCGTAAGAGGTTCCTTAAGTATTTGTGAGGTACTTCCAAATATTCAATTTGTTATCATAGTGATTTTTTAGGGGACCAACACTCAATGGATATACATGTTTATGTGGATTCTGATTGGGCAGGGATGTAGATAGAAGAAGATATACGGATATATACATATTTCAACTATTTAGTGGAGTAGTAATTTGGATGAGAAAGTAACATGATATGGTTAGTTTGTCCACTGTAGAGACAAATTATATGGTATATAATCATGCCTATAATGAGACCATATGACTTATGAAATTGTGTTAATTGTTAGGGATAAGTTAGAGAGATATTATAGTTCAATGTGATAGTAACAGTTCCATTTGTTTGATTAAGAACCCAACCTTTCATGCAAAGACAAAGCATATTGGTTTCTAGTAATATTTCATCCAGGGTATGGTAGAGGATAGAAACATGATACTAGAGAAAGTTAACACTTTTCATAATGTTCGAGATTCTTTGAAAGAACTAGTGAGGATAGGTAAATTCAAGGGATTTTGTGAGTCTATGGGCCTTATGGACCCTAGCAGTTTGCTTACAGTTTGATGCATTCTCCCTTAAACTCTTGCAAGGTATATGACAAGTGGTAGAATGTTGGGATAGGTGTGTCATACACCTTGCAATTCTGTAGCTGAGAAATGATCTCAATAAATGGTAAGTATTAGAAGGAAATGGATGCTAAGTAGTAGTAGGAAATTAATGTTGAGAAATAACAATTTTCCAATTAATTACTGGTGGTTTTGAGCATATAAAATTGGAAAACCATAAATGGTTTTGTTATTCCTATTTATTAAGTGTTTTTGTTGCAAGTAATGAGAGAGTATTTTAAATTACTATTATGTTGTCAAAATTTCTTCAAAATGTTTGTGTTATTGAATACTCATGTTGAGAGAATAGAGACTTTGTAATGTATTGTAACCATTTTTTATTTTCTCAATAATACATTGAACATGCTTTGAAGTGTGGAGTTTTTATTTCGAAAGGGTTTTCCCTTTGAAATCACTATTTTAATGATAGTATGTTTTTTTGTTGTTTATTATTACAACTATTTTTATTTCATTTTCTACACATTCTTCTCTCATTAATTAGTGTAGGATTCCTATTCGACACCTCTACTTCTCTTCATTTGGAATTTCTACTAGACAATCTAGCACAAAGTGCAAAGCCTTCACAAGGGGCTAAGACAAGAGGAACATGGAATATGTTACCACTATCACCTAGGCAACAAATTCCCTCTCTTTATTGAAGGAATAGTATCCAACACAAGGGATGCGTCCCAAGTAGCCTCCAAGAATCCCTAGGAAATACACAATTAAGTCTAGGGCCCTCTGGGGTTTCTCATAACACTACTAACAAGATAAGGATAAATTAAGTGAAGGAAAGGTTGTGAGATAAGACTATTTACATATTTAAAGTGTAGAGGGTTTAGATCAATAGAAGAGTTTCTCCAAGTCAAATATAAATTCTGTTGGAACCCCAAACACTAGGAATGAAGGAAGAGTCTAAGGATGAAGTGAAAATTGGGAAAAAATGTATGAAATATCAACAATAAACTAATTCTAACAACAATAAGAAAAATATTACAAGAATAAAAATAAATGATCTATGCTTGTATAAAGATTATGTCAGAACCCTAAATTTGATAAATCTAATAAATAGGTGCACACCACAATTAACAAACTAGATCTTATAAAATAGATTTACTTGATTCAATATTTCATATCTTGCTAGGAATACATGGTGATTAGCTTACCTAGAAACCATGTACTTGCAATCCAGTGACCTTAGAAATGTAGCCATACCTTGGTCTTTAATTTGACTGACCACAACAAGAAGTGGAGGACAAATCTCCTCCCAACCAACCCCTTAGTCATCACGATTGAGATCCCCCAAGCCCTTAATCCACTACTCAACCAATGATTCTTTAGCCTTGTCCTCTCTATAGAATAACCAAAGAAAGATGTCCTTTTCTCCTTCTTTTACCTCCTTATGTATAGTCAATCTGTGGTAAATAAACCAATCCCTAGGTTCCATTATCAAATTATTTATTATATTTTAGGGTTTCTCCATCAATCGCAATTACTTATTTTACCATTTTATTTTATTAACAAATATCCATAATAAGTACTTTTTATGACCCCTTTAGGATAATTATTATATACTTATTTATTATTATTTATTTATATACGTACTTATTATGACCACTTTAGGATAATTATCATATTCCTTTTATTATTACTATTTATTTATATATTAATAATAATATGGGGCATGACACACACCCCTCTTTCAAGGACTTCATCCTGAAGTTAGTTTTTATTATGATACTTATATGTTTTTAATAATCTCACCATATCCTCCACAACACCCTATTTTGGACTAGTATAAGCCAACCAAGTTACTACAATAGGAATCAAAAGTTCATGTCACAACACCATGGAAACACAAGTACTCTCTAATCGTCCTTCCTGACTTTTAGAACTTGGCCTAAATCCTATAGATCTATCTAGAACCCCAAGGATTGAGACATCATCTACCGAATAAGGCATCTAGATTGATACTCACATACACCAGGAATATTGAAAGAATGACCTAAAATCCCTCCACAAAAACCAAGTATATCCCCAGGCATCAAAGTCCATTCCCACAACATCACCAATGAACAACACTCTAGCCATTCTTCGATACTTCGAAATCACAACTTCAATACAAGGCATGAGAATTACTGACATAAGTAGCAGATTGAGTTGTCCCCAACCCATAAGATGTCACTTGCAATATTCTCCTTTGTGGTTATGGGATCCCACAATATCATCAAATACCTTGACCGTCTTGGCCCACTAGTGGATATCTTGTCAATCAACACCTCACAACATGCAATAAATGCATTAGTCATAATACCAGCATCTCAAGAAGGAATCCACATTCTATCTCTAGCATGTCATCATGAGAATACAACATCACTATCATCACCACATGCTCCTGCATGTCATCATAAGACATCTTAGAAAAAAAATTTCCATGAAATTACATGATGTCATCCCATTATGAGATACTATCACAAGAAATATAAGCTCAACTCATATTTATCAAAGACTTAGCCTTTCATCAACAAAATTAAATGGAATAACATCATATTTAACTACCATATTATCTTAAGAAAACATAACATCATGAATGCATAATGAATACAAAGCAATAAAACATCATGGACATTCTTATCATGATTTATCAACAAAATAGAGCCACTAGATAGCTATCACATCTAATTCAATAATTATCATCAAAACATCCCTCCTACATGGATCTACTTGGTTAATTTCGTCATCCCAAGCTAACTTTCAAAGGGTTATCATTAAAATGAGTGCCATGTGATCATCTTGACACCAACTATTTCCTAATTGAAATTTTATGGGATATGTATAGTCACCTTAAAAATTTTCTTGTTGAGTTTCATATCAACCCCCATTATCTAGAGCCACAATCTCTAGTCATTGGCATACAAGCTTATTACTTTTCAATAATATCAATCTCTAAGACTTCAACTCCTTAATTCATTTATTGATCACAAAAATTGAGCACTCTCTTTGTTAACTCATATCCTCACATATCAAGCCAAGTTATTGTAATTCTTACCCCATCTCATGGTTTTCCTCGATACTACAAAATATTGCACTAACAGAAAAATTGTGCGTGACTAGTAGATCAATTACCAAGATATGATTTGAAATAAAATGAATCTTTCTTAATGAACCATGTGCCATGAAATGTTAATGAGTTAGTGAAACATATGTCTGGTTGTAAATGAAATAATGACCAACAGATCCAAGCATAAAATCCATCATTTGCAATAATAAATATCATTCTAACCCAAATGAGATATCAAAGATTACAAATCTATTATTGAGGTATCATACACCGACATATCATGTATTTGCAATGATAACCCAAAGAGAAGGAATGTATACTACTATTGTAAAAGGATATAAATGAAAACATATTTATTATTCAATGGTGATCATCAATGTATCATAAATAGTGGCCTAAGTATGATATCATGTCATGTAAAGAATGATCTACCCCTTATGTCAAACACACTTAAGTTATAACCATGAGATTTGATCTAAATTTAATAACCAACAAGCACTTTGAGCAACCTTCAAAATATAATCAACAAAGTCTTGTCACCATGTATCATCATAATCATTATGTATTTACCCAAGCGGTGAGGATTTGACCAAAGAGAATACATAATTTCAACAAAGTAATCACCAAAGATATATATCAACAAGAGAAATATCATATCCATTAAGGGGTTTTATCTAGAACTTATGTGTGATAATGATCTTTGTAATTGATGGCTTCTTAGTAGTACTGGAATGTCCATAGGGTACTACTAGAAAATGCCTAGACTAAATGTTAAATGTCACTCATATTTTGTGGAGGAGGATCTTTATTCCCATTTGTGACAAATAAGGAAGAAACGTTAATTGAAAATAACCTTGTAAGTGTCAATTGTGCTTAATGTTTTGGTGTTAACATATTAAACAAATTTGCATGCACAATCCAATCTTTTCATAGCTCAGATCAGATCTTAGTGTAAAATTCAATTTTAAAAATTGTCTCAACAAATTTCTTTGAAAGGTTCAAGTCCAATTCATTTAGAAGAGTTACTAATATCCATTTCACCCATTCATGCTCAATCAATTTGTTTGGGATCATTGAGTTTAGCTGAAATTCAATTGTCTTATTTATATGAGTTTAGATGGAAAATAACCAATGATCTCACAAATTCTCCAAACTCCATTATATTTGGTGTCAACCTATCAAAAATAATTTCATGGATATGCAAATCATGCAACAAAAGTATTTTCCTTTTGATGCCATCATGATTCATAACCACTAGGTAACATTCACCATCTGTTGGAAAATTGGTTGCCATTGATTTCAACCCTAGAAGAAGTCTAGAAGCCTCTAGAAGTGATGGGTGTATTTGAAGAAGTCTCTAAAGTGGTCCCCTTATGGCGCAGCTTTAAGCATGACCCTCATGGGAAGATGCTTTGAAGAATTCTACAAGAATCCCTGAAAATATGGCTAAGTGGTTAAGAATCCCCAGAAGCGTGGTCATGAAGGTCAAAGTTAATTGAAGAAAAATAACATGAAGGGCATTGCAAATGCATTCATAAACATAATAGATTGATAGTCCCCATCATGTCATTTTCAATGATAGGTAGCATACCATGTGGTTCCTCACGGTTGAGAAGGTATTCCCTCATAAAGATGAAGCCCCAAAGTATGTTCAAGTGGCCCCAAAGATAAGGTCAAAGAAGTTACAAGTTGGCCCTAAATTCAAGTAAAGGAGAAAAGTTATTGCAAACAAGGAGTTACAAGTTGACTTAAAGATCGAGTAAATAAGGTACTTGGAAGGGTATAAATACACTCAAAAACCTCCAAGACATGCCTCAAACATGTGCCATACCATCCAAGATATGCCTCAAGGTATATACCAAAACCTCCAGGATACAAGCCTCAATATATATATATATATATATATATATATATATATATATGAGCATACATTTCAACATGTGAATAACCTGGTGCATGAGATATCATATATTCTATTATCACTGAGTGAATTTTTGGGTTGAAGAAACAATCTACAAAGGTAACCTACAAACCAACTTTAATACTAGAAGCTAACCCTTCCAATATAGAGAGGGCTCTCTCTGAGACTTGATCTCTGATAGATAGATTGCTTTTTGAACTGATGGCTAGGTTTAAATGATTGAGGTAGTTTTTTGAAGGTTTGCTGGAAAGGAGGTATAGTATCTCTAGGGCTATGGATTCAACCCTTTAAAACAAAAGAAAACAATGATTGGTAGGTAGAACTCCCAGAGGAACAAGGCTAAATAAGGTGATGAAATTTTAGTTTTGAGTTTGATTATGTAGGGTGAAAGAGGAACAGAAACACATAACGAAATTAAAGCACCACGAAAGATGAATTCTAACCTTAGTTAAGAAGATAGACAAAGTTTAAATCACTTAAGCCTAGAGCACCATTCGATGAATTCTAGACCCTTAATTATCCAATTTAAATAGAAGAAAAGTGAAGATGAAAGTAAGTACAAAAGAAATACATACAAAGATAAGAGAACAATATTCAGATCACCACCACTAAAATATTTTTCATAAGACTTTAGGACTTATTCATTTGTATTTCTATTAGATTCAGAAAATTACAATGAAGATCAAAATGTCTATACTTCTTCCAACTCACCCCTCTTTACATCAAAATAATCAACATATATAGAAAAATAATGCCACACTTGGATGCTAGGGGTCAAACTGCTATATCCTAGAATCATGGATCTAGTTTCTTTCAAAGAGAACAAACTTCTACAAGATTTACTAAAAATATAAAATCTGATTTTGCCAATCATAAAATAACCAAAGTATCCTTTACAATCATAGATATTGAGAAAAAATCGACCATATGGTTGTGATGAGTCATCAGGTCCATATGAGGAGTGCCTCGAGTCATCATGTGCACTGTTGGACAACTTTGTCACCCTTGCATAGCAAACTCTGGTTACTGTTGTGCAAGTGCTAGCTACAACATTTGCGTAGAAACTTTGCATAGCGAATGTCCATTTTGTGGTAGCTCGTGAGGATCCAGGTAGAAAAATAAATCTGGGAACCATGCCCTTACCTAAAACCTTGTATGCCTTTCATCATTTATCTTTTTTTTTTTACCAGGTGAGCTTATAGCATTTGCGTAGCGAATATTCACTATGGAAGTGTTGTGTATGACTATTTCTTAGTTAAGACAATAGATTGTGCACAAAAAATATTCACCTTGGTGAAACAACCCTTTACCAACCTCAAATGTATTGTTTCCACAACTTTGATGATGTAAAAAAAACTTTGACATGGTTCCATACCCAAAAAGGACAAAATTAATTCTTCCTCACTCATATTTTTGCAACTTCAGCAAGGAGGTTTAGCTTGTCATTACTTTCTTCATCCAATTTCACTTGTAATATTAAGGCCCTATTTTCTTTCCTCAATGACAGGTTCCGTCTCTTTAAATTTCCCACCTGCTTGAACAAGGTTGTATTCGTCTTCAACTTTGATTGAGCATTAGAAAGGACTGCACATGCAATATCTACGGTTGGTCTACATTCCTTGTAATGTTTCATGATTCCTTCCTCTGATATTCTCTTTTCTTCCCTGATATTGATGATCTAGTCTTGAGCTTCTCTTAGTTGCTTATTCATCCACCTTATGTTCTTTTCTCCTTCTGTGGGTGAAGTAGGATATTTATGACCTGTTTCTTTCTTTCCCTATATTCCTCGACTACTCTTCATGGCTGAGGACCTTTTCAGAGGTGATGTGGGTTTGGTTGCAATTGTAGTCTCATGGATTTTCCCGATCTTCCTTCCCTTTGAAATTTCTTGCATAATACCTGCTTTGCTCTATGATGTTTTTACTTGAAGAGTCTTATCTATTAGTTTCCATTTCAATTCCTTGTTCTACTGGTAGAATTGGGCTATAACATGTTGAGATTTCTTGAGTTGTTGTTGCATCTCTTTAACATCTTAATCTTTCTCCCCTGGTTTCACTTGCACCTCATCCCTCTCTTGGGATGAAAATTCAACAAACTATGTCTGAACTGTGGGTATGGGAAGCCTCCTAGTAGATGACCTGGCGAGTGGTTTACTGGGAGCCTGTGTCTCCTTGGGTTCATCAATGAATTGTAGTTTTCTTCTTTTATTCAAAATTGGTTGACTGGGTGATGGATTTTCAATCCCTTTTCATTTTCCTCTTTCAACAGCACCTCCTCCTTTCACCCCTAAACTATTATATGTTTATTTCTCAACATACATGGGGGTATCTCCTTTAAGATCTAGTGAAATGTTTGTTGAGGTCAAGAAGGAATCCCAATCCATGTTTAACATTCTAATCTCTTCAACCACCAACAAATTCACCAAGGAAAAGTGGATCATGCTACTCTTTATCTTGTAAACCCTAGCTTGGACTTTGTCTACCATTTTTTCCAGGCTTCTATATAGGTAGAAGGGTAAGTTTAGGGGGATTTTCCCTATGAAATGCATAAGTAGCCTTATGTGGTATTGATATACCCTGTCAAACCTACCCTCACAAGTAAATTATTTTTGGATTACCCTCAAAATATTCTCATAAGGTTCCAAAACATATTCCTTGGGATGGTGGCACCAATATTTTTTTTTGTGTATTTAGGTTTGAGAAAATCAATATAAAACGAAGGATTTAAGGGTATACCTTTAAACCACTTCTATTCTTATGTAGGGATCTCTGTAGAAACTGATATGGTTTCTTTTGATACTAGAAAAGTGACCCCTACAATGGTTGTGCTGACACCATTAAAGTTCAGAGAAAACTGCTTGGTTAGTTGCACATTATACCCCTGACCTTTTTCACGGAATCTCATACATCTAGCTTGCTCAAAGGACACCCTGTATGCAGGGTCTGATTTCACCAAAGTCAACCCTTGGGGTTCATATCCAAAAACATTTCCTCCCTTTTATTTCTTCTTTCCCTGTGGAGTCATGGTTCTGCGATGTCTTCTTTGCAAAAGTAAATTTCAGACTGCTCAAAGCATAAAAACCTTCAAGCTCAGCATGCAAACTTGTGCAACAACTAGTATGGCTAGGGTTTGGCTTGAATGAAGAAAAAATGATTATATGAAAGGCACATTCATTCAGAGAATAAAATTGCAATGGGATCCAATTAAGACTCTTAGATAGTTATTGAAATGATTAAAGAGTGCGCAGCAAAAAAAACAGAGTACATGATTGCGTAGCAAATGGAAACACACAACACTTGCGTAGTGAATGGAATTTGTGTAGAAGAGAGATTTGGAGTTTGTTGGATAGGATATGGACTATGCACAAGTCATTAAGGAAATTAAAACAGATAAAAAGGTGGCCAATATACATTCTTGAATGGATAAGGAGTGAAATTTGAAATGGGAAGCGCTTATCGAAGGTGACAAGATGCTTCAAGGAAAATTAGGAATTTTCACAGTGAACTTGCGCAACACGTATAAGTTTGAAGATTGCAATGATACAATGACATGGAGTGTCATGATTGTCCCTTCTCTGACCTCATGAGAGGTGATGATGAACCATAATACTTTTTGACAAGACATTCACCCTAACCTATGACTCGACCTTAGCACATAATTCCCCATTTTTTATATGATTCAAGACTTAGGAAAAAGTGGACCATTACAAAAATTTGAACATGATGGACTTTTAAACTATTGACTCTTTTCTTTTTATGATGGTGTTTTATGAGAAAGACAATACACTCTTTAACCCAACTTGTGGCTAGATCCATTACTGACATTCAAGTCACTCTTTATTTAATTGTTGACCTCATAAACCTTGACACACTAACTATGACTAATCTAGGAATGACTTGATCTTCACAAGACCATGGCATAAATTTTCAAACTTTAGACAAAATCTAAATTTTACCCCAAAAATATTGATGCTAACATATTCATACCCTTCTCAACTTCAACATCAAGAAGAATAACACCTTATTCAAACTTTTATTCAACCTTGTGGGACTAGACAGGGAAATAGGAGGGGCCTCATGTGACGATACCAGGACAAACTACGGGGTCCTTGCTAGAAACCCTATACTTGACCAGAGGGGGTATGCTCAAATAGGGTTTTCTGAAAACCCTTTTCTAATATGCAGCTCCGATAACTCCCTCCTTTGCACAACTTCGCTACTTCACTTTTTCTAGGAAATCACATCCTTTCTTGGTGATCAAATGAGAGGTTCTTGATGTGTATTTATACCCTTCTAAGTAATTTCTTTACTTGATCTTTGATCTGACCTGTAACTTCTTGTTTGCAACAAATTTTCTCCTTTGCTTTACTTTATATCCAAATTGTTTGACCTTAGATCTGGGGCTTCTTGACCATACTTTGGGCTTCATCCTTAATAAGGAATAATGTCTCAACTGTGTGGAACCACGTCGCATGCTACCCATCGTTGGAAATGACATGATGAGGAATATCAATTTATGATGGTTCTAAACACATTTTCAATGTCCTTCTTGTTATTTTTCTTCAATTAAATTTGGGCTTCATGACCACGCCTTTGGGGATTCTTAACCACTTAACCATATTTCCAGGGATTCTTGTAGACTTCTTCAAAGAATCTTCCTGTGAGGGCCGTGATTAAAGCTACGCCATAAGGGGACCACTTTGGAGACTTATTAAAATACACCCATTACTTCTAAAGGATTATGGACTTCTTCTAGGGTTGACATCAATGAAAACCAATGATAATTCAACCAAGATTATTGGAAAGGGCACAATCAAGCTTGGAAGAAAATATGTCAGGGTAGAAAATGTCCTACTTTTCGAGAATATGAACCACAATATTCTAAGTGTGAGTTAAATTTTGATCCAGATTATTTTGAGAAAAACATGAAGACAAAATTATAACCGATATATAACAAGGAAATACATAGAGATAGTGCAGAGAACACAAAAATATAGTGAAACCCAAATTCTATTAATGAACAAGAGAGAAAAACATTGTGGAACACAAACTAGTAGAACGGGGTAGCATATCTCTGAAAAGAAAGAGATGTTGGCTATGCTTCATTCACAACAAGATTTACAGCATAATCCATTGCATGCTTAAAGGCCTCCTTCACCTCAATTATATATGAGAGAGTGAGAGGAGAACAATTCCCATGATGCATGCGGGATAAATTAGACTAGGTTTATAAAATTCCATAAGCATGTAAAACACTAGGACTTCTCGGGCGGTCACCCATCCCAATACTACTCTATCCTGAGCACGCTTAACTACGAAGTTCTAATGGGATCCGGTGCATTAACACTATGTTGCAGACATGCACATAATACCACTAGGAAATCATTACATGATGTATGTAATTAACAAATGAAGATGAAATTACATTCCATTCCCCATCAAAAGGGTGAATATCATGGTTTATCAAAACTACAGGTTCAAAATGGTGATTTAGTGGAAAAGGTGGATGGCCACCGAGATCCATCTAGATCATTCCTCCCCCCTTAGGAAGCAATGGTCCCCATTGTGTCAATTTACCATGGGATATGGGGAGACTTCTGCTTAATCTAAAGATTGGTGTGTTGCTTTCCTTACTGAAGAAGTTGTCCTCCTTAGCTTGTTGAAGGTTGTCATGAACCTGTTGTTGGAGGGGTTGGATCTGTTCAACTAATATAGCTACATTATCTACCTGAGTGTGGGAGGACTCTATCGGGGAAGATGCAACATGAAGAGTATGAAGGTTTCTATTATAACCTTTCTTGACTGGGCAGTGTCGAGGCACCCCCTTAGGTCCAACAAGAACATATTGGGACTCTTCTACAATCTTGCCGATCTGCTTCTGCTGGATAGAAATTTCTTTTGATGAGGTTGTAATGGTTGCAATGTCCTTTTGTTCACCTTCTGATCGGATTTTGAAGAGGATAAACTTTGCAGTATGAGAGATTACTTTGTGGCATTTTTTTGGTGGGAAAATAGTTGGAACTACCTCTGGTATCCTGTATAGCTGACCTCCCATAGTAACAATGACACTACGGGGTAGAGACTCATAAACAACATGACACCTCCACATATATGGATATACTAATAGAACATCACAGACTTCCAGTGGGGAAACATCACACAATACATCATACTTGAAATGCTTGATGTCGTAGGACAAACGACACTGTTGGCTGACATGAAGATCTTGACCTTGGCGAAGGCACTTGATGTTGTATGGTTGTGGGTGTGGTGTTGTTGGAAAATACAACTTCTTGACAACCTCTACTGAGATGATGTTATTTTGGCTTTCGCTATCAACAATAAAATGTAGTGGGGTCCCCTTCACCCACATCTGTGAATGGAAGATGTGCTCCCCCTCCTCAGGATCCTCTTCTAGTTGGATTGTTACAGTTGTGACAGTTGTATCCTCTTCTGGTTCTGCATCAATGATCTATCTCCTTTTATTATTTTCTAAATTAGGCTCCAAGCAGGGGTTCAAATATTTGTCTTTTATCTCATCCACTAATGACTGTATTGAGAAACATTCATCAATGTTGTGTCAAGGTTTTTTCTGGAACTCACACCACTTTACAGTGTCTTTCTTAGACTTCTCGTTACCCTTATTTTCCTTCATATAGGACTGGCTCTCTTTGGATTTGCCTTCCATTCTCTATCCTTCATTATGTGATTAGATTTTCCTTTTCCATGCTTCTCCCACTTACTTTTTTGCTTGAATTTGTGCTCAATTTTGACTGTGTATCGATATGCAGCTCCCAGTGAGGAGATGTCCAAGAAATCCATCTATGTTTGGATGTACCTGTGTAGACCACTACGGTACTTCAAAACCATCTCTCACTCGGAGTCTTTGATACCCATATTTGTATGCAAGGTATGAAATATGTTGGCATACTCTGGCACCGTTTGGTCTCTTTTCTGACGCAGAGTTGTCCATCTCATGTATTGGTCATCATAATTTCTGACAGGGTAGAACTCCTCCTTTAGGGTATCTACAAAGGATACCCAAGTGGGTTCTCTCCCAAATAGTGATATTCATCCGTGGTGTAACTCTCTCAGTAACCTTCCCACTAAGATCTGACATGGGGAAGGGATTTAAGGAGCACGAAGGTAATCTTTTCACTGTTAGAATTTTTTTGGATAGAGTAATAACCTTCTAGCAGATTCAACCATTTTTCTAGAGCATTTTCATCTATATGGCCTTCAAATAAGGGGATATGAAAATTGAGTTGTACCTTGAAGGGTGTCGCACTTGCAAAATGAATTCTTGTTGAAGATGCATCAACCGCCACCATTGGTAGTCTTCAAAGGATCTAAGAAAAGTTGTCCATCAGTTCGTTCCTCTATCGCACGAGGGATTCCTCGAGCAACGTCTTGAAAGGATCTCCTTCTTTTTCATCTCTCTTTTCTTCCGCCATGGGAGTTCGGTTGGGCTAGTGAGAGAATTTTTCCTCAAGCAAAACTAGCTCGAGACCCAACTCTCTATACCTTGACCTCGTCAGGGACCTGCTCTGAGAAATGACAAGGAGAAACCTGCTACGATGCCACTAATCTGGATTTAGGAGAAGAATGAACTGATTATCAGACTGAATACAATAAACATAGAGATATGGAGAACAAGACATAGATATCCAATGAACAATGTCTTCTATTGAATAAATGAAATAGGATGAAACTGTAAAACTACAGAATTGAAAAAACTTGCTCGAATGGTGGTAACTATCTTTGAGAAGAGATGTTGTTGCTTAGACAGGTGTGTGTAGCATCCACATCTTTTCTTAGATATATATACTACCATTCGAGCAAGTTGTTTCAGTTCTGCAATTTTACAGTTTCATCCTATTTTATTTATTCAATAGAATACATTATTCACTGGATATATGTGTTGTTCTCCATATCTATATGTTTATTGTATCCAGTATGTTAATCAATTCGTTATGCTCCTAAATCTAGATCAAATTGTCTAAAGACCAGAGAAGAAAGAATAAATTCAAAAAGACAAGAAGTATTAGAAGAACTAAAGAATGAAGAAGTAGAAGAAACAAAAGAGAAGCAACCAAAAGAAGAGCAATAAGAAACATAAGATAATAAAAAATATTTCCAGACACCTGCTAAAAAACCTAAACGTCGGGTTCAAAAGAATCATCCACTAGAACAAATTATTGGAGATAAAAATGCATGAATAGAAACCAGAGGAAGAAAATGGGCACAGATACCAAAACAAAGTCATCTATCATTATTGTTCACAATTGTACCAAGCAAATTTGAGGAAGCCATCAATGATGAACATTGGATCAAGGCCATGGAAGAATAACTGAATCAAATAGAGAAGAATAAGACATGTGAACTGGTTCCAAGACCTAAGGGAAAAAAAGTGATTGCTACAAAATGGGTGTTTAGAAATAAACTAAACAAATATGGACAAGTAACCATAAACAAGGCAAGGCTAGTATGAAAAGGATATGATCAATTTGAAGGAGTATATTTTGAAGAAACTTTTTCTCCTATTGTGAGAATGGAAGCAATTAGAATTATCTTGGTCTATGCATTTTCCAAAAGGATCATAGTATATCAGATGGACGTAAAATCAACATTTCTTAATGGAGAATTAGAAGAAGAGGTCTACATAGAACAACAAGAAGGGTTCTTACTGTCAAAAAGGGAATATTATGTTTGCAGATTGAAGAAAGATCTGTATGGACTCAAGTAAGCCCTAGATCCTAGTATTCAAGACTAGACAGGTACTTACATCAACAAGGATTCAGAAAATACAATGTAGATAACAATCTCTACATAAAATTTGATCGAGACAACATACTTATCATTGAAGTATATGTGAATAACATCATCTTTGGAAGTGATGGTGACAGGTTGAGTAAGAATCTTTCCAAAGAAATTCATAATGACTTTGAAATGTCCCTACTTGGCGAGTTCACTTTATTTTTGGGACTCTAGCTATCTTTGTTAGATGAAGGCATTTTAATTTCCTAAACCAAGTACATCAAATAAATGTTGAAGAAGTTTGGAATGGAAGGTAGCCTCACTAATTTCAATGGTCATTTGACCAATAGAAAGATGAGCATTTCCATGTGTAGTTAAAGAAACCAATTCTTCAGGTTCACAACAATCAGATTTAATGATAGTAAGCAAATATTCATCTCCTTTATAATTCATTTCTAGTTTATGTTGATGAGAAATCACATCCGCATGAATATCATTAGAGAAATTATGTAAATTGCGAGGAATAATTTCTTCTTTACCATATGAGTGTAACTCAGATCTATAACTTTCTTCTGCTGATGTGTCAATCTTCTCATCATCTTTAAAGTTTTCAAAAGAAATAGTCTAATATTCATGACAACCATCTAACATACATGCATTTAATACAATGTCAAAAGCATCACCATGGTTTTCATAATGTGGATCAACAATCCCTTGATCATGATGAGAGATATCTTCTACTGCAGCAAAGTCTTCATGAATATTTGGATCTTTGTTCAATAGATTGAAATCATGACAACATTCAAGATATAAAAGGTCAGCTGAAAATATGCCTTTCCAAAACAAATGAAAGGCAGCATGAAAATCCACCAAAGAGTTGATACTGGAAATTGGAAGAGACTGGCACCAATCAAGAGAAATCCCCTCTAGTGAATACCTAAAAATCTTAATTTGAAAATCCTCATGTACAATTTCAAGACGGTGAATAAAGTCATGAAAATCCAACAAGTGTTTAGCTGGAACTTCCCACTCTTCTCCTCGAAATATGGGAATACTACGTTCCCATTTATCTATACTAGGTACTGGATGAGGGTAACCAAAAATACTTGAGAAATTGCAAAATGCATACCTCTTGTTCATTTCATACCAGTGAAGTCAGCAACAAATTTATGAACAATGGAGTTGCCACTGAATCTGTCCTTCATGGAGTCCCCAGATAGATGATTACAACCGAAAATATGTCTATACTTTGTCTATCATCAAAGTTGGATCTATGTCGTCTCCCAAGGAATCTGAGCTTCAATCTCCACTCCCCGTCAACGATGCCAATTTGTTATCACTCCAGGAAACTCTCCTAGGTTGTATCTGAGAGATGCCTGGTAACTTAACTAATATTTCAATGTTTCACTCAATGGATTAAGTCAGATGACTAAATCATACCTCAGTCACTCAAGACATGCATAAACTCAACCAAATAGACAAGGCTTCTAACTATCATTGTTCATAGGGTTTGTAATATAGGTGAATAACTGGAGAATTCTCAATATGCTAGCAGATTCATATATAAAGCACTCCCATATGAATGGCCAATCATAACAAGGAAATGATACTTGCAATTCAACTTATCAACACAGAGATAGGATGGTAGCTATCTGGTATTAGATAAATAGAATAAACATGAATTAAACATCCAAGCACAAGTATAGAACATAAAGGAAAATGTAGATCTAAACATGTAATTGCAAAAGAGCTTGTATTAATTTGACAAGAACATGAGAAGCTTGAGTACAAGTGTGTCTAAGAGTCCCTAAAGTTGAACCCTTAGTCTATAAAATTGATAGGCTTTATAGCCTTTACAAGTAGTTTCAGATCCTCAAAAGATGGATTTAATAACCTCTTCTCCTATCTCAAATTCAAATTTGTGAGGTGCCTGGAAAAGACAGAAATTTTTGGAAATATGATGCTCAACGATTGACCCGTATCTCTCCAACCAAAACTGTTGTGTACAAACTGGAAGAGGCTTTTGTATATTGGTTTTTTTGAGAAAAAACCTCTCTCATTTCTTTGAGATTCGTTTTCATTTTCTCGAGATCTGCATTTCAAAAACATGTGTCAAACAGGGAAATTCTTCGATCCAAAAATTAGGGCTCAGAGACGAATTTGATTCTCCCAATATATGACACCTGTTGAAAAAATGAGAGAGTTTATTGTTCTTTGACATGTAATAAACAAAAAACTCCACCCGTTTCTCAAAATTATTCTCCATTAGCTCAGAATCATCATTTGAAAATGATGGCTCAACGCAGTAAAAACAAATTTTTCTGCACTTTCGGTGGCTAAAATGGCCCCAAATTTCAGGTTTAAGCTACCAAAAGCTAGAGATTTTGGTGGCTTAGAAGCCCTTTTGGGAAGGCTCTTAACCACCGAAACCTAAGTTTTGGATTTTTTGAAATAAAAATCAAATCCAATGTTTTTCAAACTTTATTACAAACCTAAGGCTCTCAAAAATGAACCTTAAAAAATTTAGAAAAGTATTTTTCAATGACTTCCTATCACCTAAAATAAACAAATTTGACTGTGTTATTTGAGGAGATAACATCTGGCTCCTTCTGGGGATGAAATCCTCCCTATGAGGTTTCAAGAACCTCAGATCCAATGCCTTTCCTGTTGGGCTATGGAGTCATTTGGCCTATGCAACTGATCTTCTGCAAACCTGTAACTTGCATGTAGCCTTTACCATTGGGCTATGGAGTCATTTGGCCTTTAGAACTAATCCCCTGCCACGCTATAGCCTGCATGTAGCCCGCCTGTAGCCTGCTCTTCTTATTCAACAACAAATAATTGAAAGAGTCTACTTGCTCAGATGAAGAGCTTATTCTCTTATCTACTCCTGCTTTAAACATTGTATTGATGCTTAATCAAGTAAACTCATGCCTCCAATGAAGCCATATCAGAAACTGATTTACTAAACCTGTTCTTGATCTTGACCCGAAAAACAATGGAATTTATAGCCAACAAAAAAGTGGTTTGAACAGATGATAAAGCCAACTTTCATCTGACAAAATACTTTAACATATATGTTGCTCATAGATTCCAAATAATTTTCAATAGGGTCATTAAAACCATAAAGGAATACCTATCTATGTTGTTGTTCCAACTGAAAGAAACACTGCTTCTCTTTTCCTTCACAGATCTCAATGTTGAATACAGACTGCTTGATCTATGTCTGAGAAGAATGCATGATGAACTGTTGATCTGGTCCTTTCAGCTCATCATATTCCTCTCTATATGTGTTGTAATCTTTATGTGTCTACAAATCAGAAGACTGAAGGTTGCCCTTAATATCTGTTGCAGATTCAAATCTGAAATTTTGATCTTCACTGCAATTTTGATTAACAGATTTATAACTAGCATCTACCACAACATGCACACATTCATGATCATCTCTCTATTGAAAAGTAGAACTAGATGAAATTTGAGTAAACAATAAGTCTTCACAAATATTAGCATCTTCTTCCTCATCACTGTATTGGTAGAATATAGGAGCATCAAGATAAGATCTTAATGACAGAGATGAAGCTTCTTGTATAGAAGTATCAGCAATAGTATCATGAAACAGATTTGGAAAAATCTCACCTTGTTCTTCATCATAATTTGAAACAACATATTCATAAGGATAAGGAGGATCCTCCTGATGTTCTAGCTGAAGATTAGATTGTCCCTGAAAATTGTGTTCCTCGTGGTTACTACCACTTTCCTTAGTCTGCAAATCTGAAAATTGTGGGATAGCCTCATTGATTTCAATGGTCATTTGACCAACAGAAATCTGATCATTTCCATGTGTAGTTAAAGAAACCAATTCTTCATATTCACAACAATCAAATTTAATGATAGTAAGCAAGCATTCATCTCCTTTATAATCCATTTCTAGTTTATGTTGATGAGAAAGAACATCCTCATGAAGATCATTAGAGAAATGATGTAAATTGTGAGGAATAAGTTCTTCTTTATCATATCACTGTAACTCGGATCTATAAGTTTCTTCTACTGATGTGTCAATCTTCTCATCATCTTTAAAGTTTTCAAAAGAAATGGTCTGATCTTCATGACAACCATCTAACATAGATGCATTTAATACAATGTCAAAAGCATCACCATGGTTTTCATAATGTGGATCAACAATCCCTTGATCACGATGAGAGATATCTTCTACTGCAGCAAAGTCTTCATGAATATTTGGATCTTTGTTCAATAGATTGAAATCATGACAACATTCGGGATATAAAAGGTTAGCTGAAAATATGCCTTTGCAAAACAAATGAAAGGAAGCATGAAAATCTGCCAAAGAGTTGATACTGGCAATTGGAAGAGTCTGGCACCAATCAAGAGCAATCCCCTCTAGTGAATACCTGAAAATCTTAATTTGAACATCCTCATGTACAATTTCAAGACGGTGAATAAAGTCATGAAAATCCAACAAGTGTTTAGCTGGCACATCCCACTCTTCTCCTTGAAATATGGGAATACTGCGTTCCCATTCATCTCTACTAGATATTGGATGAGGGTAACCAAAAATTCTTGAGAAATTGCAAAATGCATACCTCTTGTTCATTTCATACTAGTGAAGTCACCAACAAATTTCTAAACAATGGAGTCGCCACTGAATCCGTCCTTCATGGAGTCGCCAGATAGATGATTACAACCGAAAATATGTCCAGACTTTGTCTATCATCAAAGTTGAATCTATGTCGTCTCCCAAGGAAGTTGAGCTTCAATCTCCGCTCCCCGACAACGATGCCAATTTGTTATCACTCCAGGAAACTCTCCTAGGTTGTATCTCAGAGATGTCTGGTAACTTAACTAATATTTCAATGTTTCACTCAATGGATCAAGTCATATGACTAAATCAGACATCACTCAGTCAAGACATGCATAAACTCAACCAAATAGACAAGGCTTCTAACTATCATTGTTCAGAGGGTTTGTAATATAGGTGAATAAATGGAGAATTCTCACTATGCTGGCAGATTCATATATAAAGCACTCCCATATGAATGGCCAATCATAACAAGTAAATGATACTTGCAAGTCAACTTATCAACACAGAGATAGGATGAAAACTATCTGGTATTAGATAAATAGAATAAACATGAATTAAACATGCAAGCACAAGTATAGAACAGAAAGGAAAATGTAGATCTGAACATGTAATTGCAAAAGAGCTTGTATTAATTTGACAAGAACATGAGAAGCTTGAGTACAAGTGTGTATAAGAGTCCCTAAAGTTGAACCCTTAGTCTATAAAACTGATAGGCTTTATAGCCTTTACAAGCAGTTTCATATCCTCTAAAGATGGATATGATAACCTCTTCTCCTATCTCAAATTCGAATTTGTGAGGTGGTTGGAAAAGACAGAAATTTCTGGAAATATGTTGCTCAAAGATTGACCCATATCTCTCCAACCAAAACCGTTGTGTACAAACTGGAAGATGCTTTTGTATATTGGTTTGTTTTGAGAAAAAACCTCTCTCAGTTCTTTAAGATTCATTTTCATTTTCCCGGGATCTGCATTTCAAAAACATGTGTCAAATAGGGAAATTCTGAGATCCGAAAATTAGGGCTCAAAGATGAATTTGATTCTCCCAATATATGACATCAGTTGGAAAAATGAGAGTGGTTATTGTTCTTTGACATGTTAGAAACAAAAACCTCTGGCCGTTTCTCAAAATGATTCTCCATTCGCTTAGAATCATCAGAAAATGGCCCCGAATTTCGAGTTTAAGCTATCGGAAACTAGGGATTTCAGTGGCTTAGAAGCCCTTTTGGGAAGGCACTTATCCACTAAAACCTGAGTTTTGTTTTTTTTGAAATAAAAATCAAATCCAATGTTTTTCAAACTTTATTACAAACCTAAGGTTCTTAAAAATGAACCTTAAAAAATTTAGAAATGTATTTTTCAATGACTTCCTATCACCTAAAATAAACAAATTTGACTGTGTTATTTGAGGATATAACACTTCCCATTCCTAATGAACTAACAATATGACTTCCAAGAAAATGCACATCCTAATTTGGAGATCCATCCACACTCAAGCTATGGATCAATCGATAAGGAATCCTACCACTAAATAGGAAACCAAGAATGATACATACCAGCACTACATTTATGTAGGCTAATCATACCAAGGCTACCACAAACCATTCCAACTTTTATTTTCTTACATCTCTGCAAACATGTGAAATATTTGTGCTTTACAACATATATTCACTTAAAGATATTGAAACCAATTCCCATAATGTCATCATAACATTTGTTATCATGTATCACACAATATCTATATAAAACATCTAAATCGACTTGAGGATAAGTTATTCACAACAATGGCTCAATAGACTAGTGGAAGCATTTGTTGGTGGCGCAAAAATTTCCATATCCATTTTGCAAACCCTAGTTTCTCGATAATGGCACTGCAATATTTTATGTCTCATGAGATTAACCATAACTTGAAACCTAACATTGATATTGCGGGGCTAGTATTAGGATTTCAAAATTCCAACCAAACTTCTAGCGATACAACATGTCAAAGATAAAAAAGTAAAGGCTCAAACCAAGAGACAAGGGTACAGACAGTTCAAGCATGCTATCTAATGATTGATTTTCCCACCATGTTATTTTATAATTAGAATATTTGGATAAATCCTTAAGATCAATTTAAAACATAATTTCCAGTTGTTTATATACTAGCATAACCACACCCATATTATAAAAGTGGTTGATATACATAGAGTCATTTTCCACATTTCCAAACTAATAACATTAAGTTGATTATACTAATAATACTTAATATGAAATATGAACAAATTAAAATTAAATTCAAATTCACAAACTTAACATCATTAATGAGAAATTAATAATTTCAATTAATTAATTAATATTTAATATTAATCTTAATATTTTATTGATTTAATCTCCCATGTGATTCGATTCGAGTAGCTTTCATTTCAATTGCATACATAAAACGGGTCACATGCATAGTCCAATCAAATCTACAAACTCATGTGATCTTTGAATCATAAAAACACGTTGTAGACCAAGTGTGCTTTATGTATCTATTC
>ML800594.1:84417-100912 GCA_009831015.1 Picea engelmannii
TTCAATAGGGTCATTAAAACCATAAAGGAATACCTATCTATGTTGTTGTTCCAACTGAAAGAAACACTGCTTCTCTTTTCCTTCACAGATCTCAATGTTGAATACAGACTGCTTGATCTATGTCTGAGAAGAATGCATGATGAACTGCTGATCTGGTCCTTTCAGCTCATCATATTCCTCTCTGTATTTGTTGTAATCTTTATGTGTTTACAAATCAGAAGACTGAGGGTTTCCCTTAATATCTGCTGCAGATTCAAATCTGAAATTTTGATCTTCACTGCAATTTTGATTAACATATTTATAACTAGCATCAACCACAACATGCACACATTCATGATCATCTCTCTATTGAAAAGTAGAACTAGAATAAATTTGAGTAAACAATAAGTCTTCACAAATATTAGCATCTTCTTCCTCATCACTGTATTGGTAGAATATAGGAGCATCAAGATAAGATCTTAATGACAGAGATGAAGCTTCTTGTATAGAAGTATCAACAATAGTATCATGAAACAGATTTGGAAAAATCTCACCTTGTTCCTCATCATAATTTGAAACAACATATTCATAAGGATAAGGAGGATCCTCCTGATGTTCTAGCTGAAGATTAGATTGTCCCTGAAAATTTTGTTCCTCGTGGTTACTACCACTTTCCTTAGTATGCAAATCTGAAAATTGTGGGATAGCCTCACTGATTTCAATGGTCATTTGACCAACAGAAAGCTGATCATTTCCATGTGTAGTTAAAGAAACCAATTCTTCATATTCACAACAATCAGATTTAATGATAGTAAGCAAACATTCATCTCCTTTATAATCCATTTCTAGTTTATGTTGATGAGAAAGAACATCCTCATGAAGATCATTAGAGAAATGATGTAAATTGTGAGGAATAAGTTCTTCTTTACCATATGAATGTAACTCAGATCTATAAGTTTCTTCTACTGATGTGTCAATCTTCTCATCGTCTTTAAAGTTTTAAAAAGAAATAGTCTGATCTTCATGACAACCATCTAACATAGATGCATTTAATACAATGTCAAAAGCATCACCATGGTTTTCATAATGTGGATCAACAATCCCTTGATCATGATGAGAGATATATTCTACTGCAGCAAAGTCTTCATGAATATTTGGATCTTTGTTCAATAGATTGAAATCATGACAACATTCGGGATATAAAAGGTCAGCTGAAAATATGCCTTTGCAAAACAAACGAAAGGAAGCATGAAAATCTGCCAAAGAGTTGATACTGGCAATTGGAAGAGTCTGGCACCAGTCAAGAGCAATCCCCTCTAGTGAATACCTGAAAATCTTAATTTGAACATCCTCGTGTACAATTTCAAGACGATGAATAAAGTCATGAAAATCCAACAAGTGTTCAGCTGGCACATCCCACTCTTCTCCTCGAAATATGGGAATACTACGTTCCCATTCATCTCTACTAGATATTGGATGAGGGTAACCAAAAATAGTTGAGAAATTGCAAAATGCATACCTCTTGTTCATTTCATACCAGTGAAGTCACCAACAAATTTCTGAACAATGGAGTCGCCACTGAATCCGTCCTTCATGGAGTCGCCAGATAGATGATTACAACCGAAAATATGTCCAGACTTTGTCTATCATCAAAGTTGAATCTATGTCGTCTCCCAAGGAAGCTGAGCTTCAATCTCCGCTCCCCGACAACGATGCCAATTTGCTATCACTCCAGGAAACTCTCCTAGGTTGTATCTCAGAGATGTCTGGTAACTTAACTAATATTTCAATGTTTCACTCAATGGATCAAGTCATATGACTAAATCAGACATCACTCACTCAAGACATGCATAAAATCAACCAAATAGACAAGGCTTCTAACTATCACTGTTCAGAGGGTTTGTAATATAGGTGAATAAATAGAGAATTCTCACTATGCTGGCAGATTCATATATAAAGCACTCACATATGAATGGCCAATCATAACAAGGAAATGATACTTGCAAGTCAACTTATCAACACAGAGATAGGATGAAAACTATCTGGTATTAGATAAATAGAATAAACATGAATTAAACATGCAAGCACAAGTATAGAACAAAAAGGAAAATGTAGATCTGAACATGTAATTGCAAAAGAGCTTGTATTAATTTGACAAGAACATGAGAAACTTGAGTACAAGTGTGTCTGAGAGTCCCTAAAGTTGAACCCTTAGTCTATAAAACTGATAGACTTTATAGCCTTTACAAGTAGTTTCATATCCTCTAAAGATGGATCTGATAACCTCTTCTCCTATCTCAAATTCGAATTTGTGAGGTGGATGGAAAAGACAGAATTTTATGGAAATATGTTGCTCAAAGATTGACCCATATCTCTCCAACCAAAACTGTTGTGTACAAACTGGAAGAGGCTTTTGTATATTGGTTTGTTTTGAGAAAAAACCTCTCTCAGTTATTTAAGATTCATTTTCATTTTCCCGGGATCTTCATTTCAAAAACATGTGTCAAATAGGGAAATTCTGAGATCCGAAAATTAGGGCTCAAAGATGAATTTGATTCTCCCAATATATGACACCAATTGGAAAAATGAGAGCGGTTATTGTTCTTTGACATGTTAGAAACAAAAACCTCTGCCCGTTTCTCAAAATGATTCTCCAGTCGCTTAGAATCATCGGAAAATGGCCCCGAATTTCGAGTTTAAGCTATCGGAAACTAGGGATTTCAGTGGCTTAGAAGCCCTTTTGGGAAGGCACTTATCCACTGAAACCTAAGTTTTGTTTTTTTTGAAATAAAAATCAAATCCAATGTTTTTCATACTTTATTACAAACCTAAGGCTCTCAAAAATGAACCTTAAAAAATTTAGAAATGTATTTTTCAATGACTTCCTATCACCTAAAATAAACAAATTTGACTGTGTTATTTGAGGATATAACACTTCCCATTCCTAATGAACTAACAATATGACTTCCAAGAAAATGCACATCCTAATCTGGAGATCCATCCACACTCAAGCTATGGATCAGTCGATAAGGAATCCTACCACTAAATAGGAAACCAAGAATGATACATACCAGCACTACATTTATGTAGGCTAATCATACCAAGGCTACCACAAACCATTCCAACTTTTCTTTTCTTACATCTCTGCAAACATGTGAAATATTTGTGCTTTACAACCTATATTCACTGAAAGATATTGAAACCAATTCCCATAATGTCATCATAACATTTGTTATCATGTATCACACAATATCTATATAAAACATCTGAATCGACTTGAGGATAAGTTATTCACAACAATGGCTCAATAGACTAGTGGAAGCATTTGTTGGTGGCGAAAAAATTTCCATATCCATTTTGCAAACCCTAGTTTCTCGATAATGGCACTGCAATATTTTATGTCTCATGAGATTAACCAGAACTTGAAACCTAACATTGATATTGCGGGGCTAGGATTAGGATTTCAAAATTCCAACCAAACTTCTAGCGATACAACATGTCAAAGATAAAAAAGTAAAGGCTCAAACCAAGAGACAAGGGTACAGACAGTTCAAGCATGCTATCTAACGATTGATTTTCCCACCATGTTATTTTATAATTAGAATATTTGGATAAATCCTTAAGATCAATTTAAAACATAATTTCCAATTGTTTATATACACTGGCATAACCACACCCATATTATAAAAATCGTTGATATACATAGAGTAATTTTCCACATTTCCAAACTAATGACATTAAGTTGATTGTACTAGTAATACTTAATATGAAATATGAACAAATTAAAATTAAATTCAAATTCACAAACTTAACATCATTAATGAGAAATTAATAATTTCAATTAATTAATTAATATTTAATATTAATCTAAACTTAATATTTGTATTGATTTAATCTCCCATGTGATTCGATTCGAGTAGCTTTCATTTCAATTGCATACATAAAACGGGTCACATGCATAGTCCAATCAAATCTACAAACTCATGTGATCTTTGAATCATAAAAACACGTTGTAGACCAAGTGTGCTTTATGTATCTATTCCATACAAATATTAAAAAGCATTCATAATAGAATATACTATTATGGAAATTAAAATCATATTCTTAAAACTGAATAACTTGATTTAATATTTTATAAAAATATAAAAAAGCATTCAAAATATACTATTATGGAAATTAAAATCATATTCTTAAAACGGAATAATTTAATTTAGTTTTCAATATTTACATCATCAAATATATCCCATAATATATATTTTAATACAGAAAGTGAAAGTAACATTAAATTACTCACAGAAATTAAATATCTACATCAATCCTTGTTATGTTATGCACATACCATCCAGGGTAGACTTCAAATCTAAAAGTCACTATATAGAATTCAAAGTTGTAAGTATGTTGTGTAGTTCACACATTTTTTTTTATAGAATTCAAAGTTGCAAGCATGTTGTGTAGTTCACACGTTTTTTTTTATAGAAAAACTAAACACGTTTTTCTTTAATAGCTTCTCAATAATCTATGCATTAGATATGGAGTTATAAGAAAAATCTCAATCTCCTTCTAAAGGGAAGAATTTAAATCCCAATTCGCACATTATTAAATAAATCCACATGAACTGGAAAGGGAAATATATAGTAAAAAACTAGGAATCTAAAAATCTAAATATTGAGATGTTGATTGATAATATAGAATATCGTTGAGACATTTTTTTTTATGGTTACTTCACTAAAATCCACATGAAAAAACCTAAATCATATGTTCATCAAAATCATTCATTAATGTAGAGATCAAAATGGTCCTCTTGTGCATAGGAATTGGAATCTAAATGAATTCACATTATGGGTCCTATTAATGGAAAATCTTCACCAAATCCTAAAGTCATTCCTACGACTCCAACAAAATAATAAGGCTTTGAGTGGAGAACCAAGGAGAATACGTAAACAAAGAGGAGTCTGCAATCTAAGTAAAGAATAGAAGCACATGTTGGATTGTTTTTGCTAGTGGTAGATTGAGTGCAGATATCATTAACGGAGGAGGCACACAACACAAAAATATTATCTTGATCTAATGATAGCAGTGATAGGGCCAAAGTGTTGGTCTTCCTACAATGCATAGATTTGCTATAAGAAATTGGTCATGGTTTTGTTAGATCAAAGAAACCTATTAAAGAAGAAACCTATTAAAGATCTGTCAAAAATTAAACCTAGATTTATAATCTAGTTTTATTCTAGATTTACATTTAAGATCTACAATTCCCTATTTATGTCCCAACATTAAATCTTGTGAGGGATTTGTTTTATTTCAGATATCTATTTATCTAATTTAATTAGGAAGGTCCATAGGCCTTGAGGGTTGGAACCTTAGCTCTGGTACCATATGTCAGAACCCTAAATATGTTAGATCTAATAAATAGTTAAACACCACAATTAACAAACTAGATCTGATAAAATAGAGATACTTGATTGCATATTCCATATCTTGCTAGGAATATGGGGTGATTAACTTACCTGGACACCATGGTGACCTCAGAAACATAGTCATACCTTGATCTTCAATTTGAATGATCGTAATAGGAAGTGGGGGATTACTCTCATCCCAACCAACCCCTCATTCATCATGATTGAGATCCCCCAAGACCTCAATCCACTACTTCGACAATGATTCTTTATCCTTTTTCTCTCTATAGACCAGCCAAAGAGAGATGCCATTTTCTCCTTCTTTTCCCTTTTTATATAGAGTCCATCTATGACAAAGAATCCAATCCCTAGGGTCCATTATTTAATTATTTATTATATTTTAGGGTTTTTCCATCAATTACCATTAACTATTTTACCATTTTCTTTTATTACCAAATATTCATAATAAGTACTTATTAAAACCCATGATAATTATTATACACTTCTTTGTTATTATTTATTTATATAAGTACTTATTATGACCACTTTAGGGTAATTATTATGCTCATGTTGTTGTTGTTGTTATTATTATTATTATTATTTATATAATAATAATAATAATAATATGGGGCATGGCATATTATTCTCGCAGCAGTAGAATTTAATGTATTTTTCAACAGTATTGAATATATAGCAGTAGTAAACTAGTCAATTTTCAGCCACAATACTTTTATAACAACAGTAAATAATCAATTTGCAGTATTAAAAAGATAACCCTCTAATCATAAAATGATCTAGTAAAATATAAGGGTAAATCCTAGGTTAAATTAGGTTTTAATTTTCCAACAAAATAAAAAAACTAGTCCTAAAACCCTAGAAGTTTTTTCTTAGATGGCTATGACATCATTTTAGAAAATTGTTTTAGGGTTTTAGTGATGAGTTTAGGGAAAAAGTATGCCTAAAACACCCGAAACGTCTAAGTTTCTATGGTTGAAAGTAGAAAATTGCAACAAATTAAAACCCTAATCTTAACCCTAAGTAGTAAAATTAAGAAAAGTTGATTGACTATTGTGAAGAAAAGGTTAGTGCCTACATCCTTGGGCATATGGGGTAAAAAATAAGCTCTTCTTTAGGAGAATGAAGTGGATAATTTTAGGTTAAAACTTAGAGGTAGTCCACAACTTACCATAGGCAATACTCTAAAATATTTTGGGGATGAAAAAATGGAAGATTATTCCACTAGTAAACCTTCCAAAGGTTTAGATAAATAGGGTTTGTTTAAAGATGATCAAAAGAGGATGAAGAATCACCACTTGAGAACAATATCAATATAGCAATGTATGATTAAACAAAACATAAGATGAAAATAGTAGACTTATCAAAACATTCCTCCATCCATAAAACCCTAGTTTCCATGTCATCCAAGAACATAGTTACCAACTTAATGAGAACTGTGACCTCAAAACGAGAACTCTGGCCCAAAAAACCAATATTTTTGCATAACAAACATCAAAATCAACCCCCAAATCAAAAAGTGGTGCTACCGGTAGCACCAATTTTTTAAACGGGGTCAAAGTTACAACCTTTTTCAAACATGGCCTTCAAAACTCAGACACTAGCTCAAAAAAACCTTAAAAACAACACCTAAAAAAGAAGAAGATGTTTTTGAAATTTTTTTTTCTTTTCAAAATGTTAAAATTTGAGATCATTTGAAATCGTATTTTTATCACTTGGTACCATTAAAACCAAAACCTCAAAATCAACCATCAAATTGAAAATTATTGCTATCGGTAGCACCCATTCTAAAATTGGGGTATGAAAATGACACATTTTTATAATGTGGTAAAAGAACTCATCATTACTGTAAACAAAATCATAAAATATACCATTATATGTTTACTTTTAAAATCTTATTATCACGCAAAGCACAAGGTAATGCATATTGCCATGAAAATATCACAATATACTTTAAAAATTCAACATCACTTTTAAATAATTTTTTTACTTGTAATAATAAAAAAGTAAAAACAAGTTACATTGAATGAAACATAAATAATTTCTTGAAAGTATTGTTGATCCAGATGGATATTGGTGGCCACCCACCTATTCCAACTAGCTCCTCATGTCCGTTTTTTATTCAACATATATTTCTGTACTACTTTATAATTGTGAGTTCTACACTTATGGGGTTGTCCGAAGCCTCACACATTCTCCAGGTTGATATGGGTGGCCTCTTGCCTAATCCAACTGGCTTATTTTGTATGATTTCATGTCAACACATCTTGTTGTACTTCCAGGGTTGTTTTGGGTCCCTAAACATTGTTTTTTTTAATCACCACAATCATAATGTAGACAGAGTTAGAGTTTGATGACAGAATGTGTAGTTCTCTGAAAGACCTTTCCAATGGGCTATCACGCGCCTAAAATGGAGGTTGTATGCAAATGTTATGACCCTAGGAAGTTGAGGTACCAAATTACACCAACTTACCCATAGGGCCCACATGACTTTTGGCGTTTCACCTTATAGGGTTAGGTTTTTGGATGTCTAGGGTTTTGGCATTCATGAGTAATATGAAAAGGGCCTCTGGAGCCTCATTTTAATCCATTCTACTCAGATGAATGTGTGTAGCAACCACATCTATTCTTATAGATAGCTACCACCATTTGAGCAAGTTTCAGTTTTGTAGTTTTACAGTTTCAGCCTATTTCTTTATTTAATAGAAGATATTGTTTACTGGATATTTGTGTTATTCTTCCTATCTCTATGTTTATGATATTCAGTTTGTTAATCAGTTCGTTCCTCTCCTAAATCTGGATAAGTGGTATCAGAGTGGTATGCTCTTCATTTATTTTTCTTCGTGCATGTCCCTAATAAGGTCTGGGTACAAGAAGTTGGGACTCGAACCAATTGATCCATTACCAGATCGATCGCGTCGATCCCGAGAACAACCCATGGGAGACGAAAATAAAGATGATGGAGCAGGAGATCCTATTAAAATGTTTCTCGAGGAAGCCCTTGTGCGACAAAGGAACGAAATGATGGACAACTTCGCGCAGATCCTTCGACGGTTTCCCACGGGAGAAGCATCTTCATCAAGTGATCATGTGACCCCCTTCAAATTACAAGTAAATTTTTATATTCCATTATTTGAAGGATTGATAGATGCGGATGTTGTAGATAAATGGTTGAATTTGCTCGAAGGATATTTTTCAGTCCACAATTTTTTCGATAGGGAAAATATCACTTTTTCAATCCTCAAGGTCGTTCCCCATGTTAAAGAATGGCAGGATACTTACTCTGAGCAAAGGGTCGTGGAGGAATCTGCAATTTTTGTGGTGGCCCCTACATGGGATTCCTTCTAGGACACCATTAAAGAACAATACTACCATGTTGGAAGCTACGAGGACCAATACACCAGATGGACCACCCTATGGCAATACAGGGATTAGATAGTACCAGACTTAACCAATATTTTCCATACCCTACGCACCAAATTGGGTATCAAAGATTATGAGTGTCATCTGGTGCTCAAATACCATGGTTGTTTGCATAGATACATTCAAACATAAATGGATTTTTTGGACATCACCTCATTGGGCACGGATTATAGATACGTTGTCAAGATCAAGTAGAAATTCAAGCATAAATGGTGAGAGTTTGGATCTGCAAATCCCTCACAGCCAAAGTAGGGCAAAGGCAACCCCAACCCATACAGCAAGGGACCAAGTCAAGATGGTCTCCCTCAGGATAATCCATCCAAACCGAAACACAAGAAGGGTAATGAGAAGATGAAGAAGGACATGGGAAAATGGTGTGAGCACCATAAATGTCCTTGGCACAACACCGACGAATGTCTCTCCAAGCAATCCCTCGTGACTGAGCTGAAGGCTTCCGAGTCAGAGGTTAATTCTTGTTCTGATTCAAATCCTGAAGGAGGGAGGTAGATTATCTATGTTGAACCTAGTGCCACGGTCGCTACCACAAAAGTTCGTCCAAGCGAACCAGAGGAAGAGGAATGTCTCTTTCACTCGCAGATGTGGGTCAAGGGGGCTATGATTTATTTCATTGTGGACAATGGTATTCAGAAGAACCTAATTTCAGCAGAGGTTGTCAAGCGGATAGACCTACCAACGATGCCACACCCACAACCCTACACCATCGGCTAGCTTTGTCAAGGAAGAGATCTTCGTGTCAGCCAATAGTGTCATCTTCCCTACAACATCAAGCCTTTCAAAGATGAGGTACTATGTGATATTGCCCCCCTTGAAGTTTGTGATGTTATTTTATAGCAACCATATTTGTGGAAGCGTCATGTTGTGTATGAGTTTATACCTCGCAGTGTTGTTATTACTTTGGGTAGAAAATTGTACAGGATCCCAAAGGTGGCACCGCCTACTGCGATTTATTTAATCTCTGCTAAGAAATGCAGTAAGGTCATTTCACATACCAGGAAGTTTGTATTCTTTGTGATCCATGCTCACAGTAAGAAGAAGGTTGTCGCCACATCCATGGCCTCTACACAATGCCTCTATTTGCAACATAAGTAAGTGGACGATATCGTGGAGGAATATAGAGACATCTTCGCCTCACCTACAGGGATACCAACACACTTCCAAGTCAAGCATCCAATTGATTTGACCCCCGACACACCTCTACCTAATGGACCAGTCTATCGGCATTCGCTAACGGAGAATGATAAAATCAGGAATCAGATCTAAGAGCTTCTTCAAAAGGGGCACATTAGACCCATATCCTCCCCTTGTGAAAGCCTGATTGTACTGGTGTTGAAGAAGGACAAGACTTGGTGACTCTGAATTGATTACAGAGCCTTAAACAAAATCACAGTCAGTAACCACTACCCCATCCACAAGATTGATGAACTTCTTGACCAAGTCAAGGGGGAAAATTTCTTCAGCAAGATTGACCTAAAGTCTGGGTATCACTAGGTTCCCATCAAAACAAATGATGTCTGGAAGACAACCTTCAAGTCGAAAGAAGGTCTCTATGAATGGCTAGTCATGCCCTTTGGCTTAACAAATGCACCAGCCACTTTCATGAGGTTTATGGATGATGTATTGAGACCCTTCTCCAAATCCTTTGTGGTAGTGTATTTGGATGGCATCCTCATCTTCAGTAGAACATGGGAGGAGCACATGCAACATATTAAGCAGGTTTTGAGCACTCTGCGATAGCACAAGCTTTATGCCAACTTGGAAAAATGCTCTTTCGGCATGAACAAGGTTCAATACACGGGCTACATTGTTGATGAGCATGGAGTACATGTTGATCCAACTAAGATCCAAGTCATTTGTGACTGGCCAGCCCTGACCACACTGATCAAGCTTCAAATCTTCTTGGGACTAACCAATTTCTACCGACGGTTCGTGTTGGGATTCTCCCATATTGCCTAGGCCATCAGCCAGGAGACCAAGGGAGGTGGTAGGGCCAAGTTCATGTGGGGGAAGTAGAAACAATGAGAATTTTATGATCTGAAACATCGCTTGTTCTCAGCTCCATTAATATCCTTACCCTATCTGCAACAACCATTCAAGATTGAGACTAATGCATCTAACTATGTTGTAGGCGTAGTTCTCACTCAGCATGGGCATCCCGTGTCATACCATAGTGAGACACTCTCTGATACTATCCGGAAATACCCCACCTATGACAAGGAAATGTATTCCATTTTCCAAGCCTTCTGTCAATGGAAACATTACATTCTGGGGAAAGAGATGATCATACACACTGATCACAAGCCTCTGCATTTCATACAGACACAAGGGAAATTGTAGAGCAACCGCCATCAGAAGTGGCCACCTACCTGCAACAGTTCCATATCAACATCAAGTATGAGACATGTATCTCCAATCGTGTCATTGACTACCTCATTCAGCCTCCTATGGATGCACTCACCACTATGCTCCATTCTTGTGGACATGAAACATCGGAGTGGCCCCAAATTTATGAGCAAGATCCTGAATTTTCCACCACATATCATCTCTTGGGTACAGGCGCCACTGTCACTAATTTTCAAATTTAAGACAGGATCTTGTGCCACCTGGGCCATCTCTATGTTCCTATAAGAGAGCATGAAAAGATTATTTGGGAAGCCCACTACAGTTGGGTGGCAAGACATTTTGGCATAGATAAAACTGTGGTCGTTCTTCAAAAACATTTTTATTGGCCAAAAATTCGATAGGATGCCAGCAAGTATATTACGTCTTGCACTTCCTACGCCATTTCCAAGCTATCCATCAAGAATAAAGGCTTATACACCCCTCTTCTTATTCCTGAGAAGTCATGGGAATCCATCTCCATGGATTAAATGTCTGGCTTTCCATCCACCAAGCATAGAAATGATTGCATTTTTGTGGTCGTTTATCGGTTTTTGAAGATGGCCATCCTCGCAGCCTGTAAGAATAATGTCACAGTGGCAGATACTGCCAAGATATTCTTAAAATGAGTTTAGGTCCACTTTGGGATACCACAGACCATCATCTCCGACCAAGATAGCAGGTTCCTCAACACCTTTTGGTCAAGTCTTTAGTCTTTGTTGGACACCAAGCTCACAAAATCCAGTACTTTCCACCCCCAAACCGATGGTCAAACCGAGGTCGTCAATCAGATGATTGTGCACATCCTTCACATGTACAATTCTAAGCATCCCTGAACATGGGACGAGAGTCTCCCATGTATCCAACATAGTTACAACAACTCTCTCCATAGTTACACCGGTCATAGCCCATTTCAGGTGGGTCTGGGATTCCAACCCTTGGGACCCATTGATGTTGCACTTCCTCTTGCCACTGCACAGACAAAATCTTCCCCTGATTAGTTTTTGATCGACAAAGCCACCAGATTCATTGAGCGTATTTAGCACATCTGCCAATAGTTCCAGGATATTTTGCAGAAATCCAATGCTAAGTACAAGCAATGCCATGATCAACACCCCACACCACTTTTAGGTTGGAAACAAAGTCTGGTTACATTTGCAGAAGGAGCGTCTCACCGGGCCCCATTGGAAGCTTTTCCCACTTCGTTATGGGCCTTACACTATCATCAAGGCTATGGGTAGCAATGCTTTTGAGCTCAATACTCTACCCTTCCTTGGTATGCATCCAGTATTCAATGTGGACCTCCTTCGACCATATTTTCCATCGTTATTAGACACCTCTGAGATCGTCGAACAACTGACACCAACATAGCTCAACCCTGACTGCATGGAACAAGCATCCACCGAACAGATAGTGGACACACAGATCAAGGGAACTCGCCAGCAACGAATCCAAATTTATCAGGTTATCAAGGCATGGAAACTCCTACACCAAGGCAAGTGGCTCACCTGGGGCCAAATCCAGTAGAAGTTCCCTCACCTGATGGGGGAACTCAACGCAATGGATACCATTGCTTCTTAAGGGGGGATGATTGATCCAAATGGATATTGGTGGCCACCCACCTATTCCAACTAGATCCTCGTGTCTGTTTTTTATTCAAAATGTCTTTTTGTACTACTTTATAATTGTGAGTTGTACACTTCTGGGGT
Source organism: Picea engelmannii (assembly GCA_009831015.1). Lineage (NCBI taxonomy): Eukaryota > Viridiplantae > Streptophyta > Pinopsida > Pinales > Pinaceae > Picea > Picea engelmannii. The sequence continues at coordinate 97,337 of ML800594.1, forward strand.
TGTCTGAAGCCTCACACATTCTCCAAGTGGACACGGGTTCCCTCTCGCCTAATCCAACTGGCTTATTTTATATGTTTTCATGTCATCACATCTTGTTGTACTTCCAGGGTTGTTTTGGGGCCCTAAACATTGTTTTTTTTAATCGCCACAATCAGACTGTAGACAGAGTCAAAGTTTAATGGAGGAATGTGTAGCTCTCTAAAATACCTTTCCAACAGGATATCATGCACCTAAAACAGAGGTTGTATGCAAAATTTATGACCCTAGGAAGTTGAGGTGCCAAATTACACCAGCTTACCCATAGGGCCCACATGAATTTTGAAGTTTCACCTTCTAGGGTTAGGTTTTTGGATGTCTAGGGTTTTGGCATTCATGAGTAATATGAAAAGGGCCTCTGGAGCCTCATTGTAATTCATTTTTCTCAGAAGGATGTGTGTAGCAGCCACATCTCTTCTCAGAGATAGCTACCACCATTCGAGCAAGTTTCAGTTCTACAGTTTTACAGTTTCATCCCATTTGTTTATTTAATAGAAGATATCGTTTACTATTTATTTGTGTTATTCTTCCTATATCTATGTTTATGATATCCAGTCTATTAATTAGTTCATTCCGCTCCTAAATCTAGATCAATTGTTATATTTTCCATATTCAAAACATATGAGCTAAGAAATTTTATTATATTATCCATAATAAAAAACATATCATTCATAAAACATAACAAAATATTCATAACTTCATGTAAGATCATATGTAAGTTCAATGCTCATTTCTAGTTACCATACAAACATCATATGGATAAAAAATGAATAAAATGTTTCATACACCTATTCAAATTGATTCATGGTTTCTGAAATATCATCAGAGTCTACATTGTCTTCAGATGGATGATTGGATGAAGATGTAGATGATCCATACTCTTCTCTATTGTCGATGAATGAACCATATGAGTCTACATGCATGCCCAACATTTCAGATGTCAAATTCCTTTTAGATCTATGACTAGGTTCAACAGACTCCCATCTTGCATTTATTTCTTGTGGCAGCAACCTCTTGATAATATTTGTTGTCTTGGAGTGAAGAGTTCCTCTCTTTGTTAAATTGAATCCATAAACAAGTATGTCAACATCATCTAATTTTAAGAGGTCAGTGCAACGACGAGTTGTATTTTGACCCTTTCTTTTTCTCTTTCTATTGACCTGTTTCTCAACTACCATCTTTGGATTGTACACACAATTGAATGGTTGTGTACTTGTTGCATAGAAATGCACTTCAATTGCAATAACATCATCATTTTTTTTCTCAATCTTTATAACCTTTCCAATCCAGAATGGATAACCATGTGGATCTTCAGTCGCAAAACTGTGATCATGCTACCCTCCTTAATATCTTGCACTGAACCCCTGTAAAGGTCTTCCATGGCTTCACGTTGTGCACATGACCTTCACGAACCAACATACATTTATCTTTCCTCTGCTTGTGTAAACTCAATAGTACCTTGAGATTCTTGTTGAACTTCAACAATGTTTGTTTCTTCATATTCGTTTGGCATATTTTGTGGCCAATGAAATGGAGTCCTCAACATTGTATCTTCATTTGTTGAGATTGAAATTATGTCACTTTGACTTTTGAAAAAAGACTCCCACCAAACATAATCAACAACATCAAATTACTCATATGTATCCTTAATGGACTTTTTTCCTTCTTCCAGGCATTCAGAATAATCTACATCTCTATTAAACCTCCATGCATTATGGATTTCAGCAACTGATTGTAAAAATAATAACGTTGATGCAAATATTGGACGATCTAGAATGAACTTCAAAAATGATAAACCTAATGAAGAACCCCATTCTGTAGTAGTTGAATAATGCTTTCCCCATATAAGTGTTTTCCCATCAACTTGTTTGAAACAAAATTGATGTTGGAAGCTAATGCCATTAAGTTGCTCAATACATTTTTCTTCACGATGCAATCTTTGAATAAATCTTCACATGTCAACAGTTTCTTATAATATATGAAAAGAAGACTATGGAACGTATGATTTCTTAATACATTCATTCAATGATGGTAGACTTCCAAAAACAATTCGCTTCAATGTTACTGAAAAAAGAATCAATGTGATCATGAGTGTGTCCAACAAGAAGGAAACCAACTTTCACCTTTTGAAATATTCCCATTTCAACAAGCATGCTTAGATATCCAAACACAATTTGATTTTTATTTTCACGACTGGTGTTGTCCAACTGTAGATAGAGAACTTAAGGAAGATTTCCAGACCCGTGAGTGAGCACATGAGGCATTATGGTGATGATCATATTTGCATCATTATGAATATTTGGAGCTGTGAAGTAAACCCTTGGAAACATTTTTCCATTGAAAACCATACAACCAGCCAAGTGAAACTGAATGAAATTCTCTTCCTGTAAATTTTTTGGTGTACAAACAAAATTTGGTAGAAGAGTTTTCTTCTGGTCCATGACATCAATTATCATACCTAAATATTTGTTTGGAGCATCATAACACTTCTTCCAATGTTTGTACACCTTTTTTCTTTCACTTGATTGTTGATTCTGATGTTCCTGAAGTGCTTTGACTATGAAATCTACACATGCCATAAAATGAAAATATTGATTGTATGTTTTCATAGTTGATAACTATTCAATTTAAAAAAAAAAAAAAAAGTAAATGCATACCTCTTTCTTCCCCTTCACATTTATCTCTTCTTGATTTAAGAGTAGCACATATACTACAAATCCCCATCCTTGAATTCTTAGGAATACATACATTGTTGGATTGTTTCTTCCATATGCTTGCAAAATATGCATATGTAATAAAATTACCATTTCCTTCGACACCTTCAACATATCCTTTGTACAAGTTGTAGATTTTCCTCCTTGAGAAATTATCTGTAATATGTATTATGTCTCTATCTGGCATACACTCTCCATGTTTGGAAAATAAATCATGCATCCATGACAATGTAATGTTTGTGAATGGCCCACTCTCTCATCCATGATGTACCTTTGAATAAAATGATGGATCTTTTTTCATCCTTGTCTGGATTCTTGATAGACGAAGATTACCAATTGAGTGAATTTTTTTGAAAGTCTTTCTGCAAAGTAAATATTCCCAATGCGATAATCATATCATGTATTCATGGATATGATGCACCCCATCAAATACGATTTTTTCATGCTCTTATTCATTGACAAATATGTCTTCCTTTTATTCAAGGCATACATGTAGTCCATGTTTTTCAAACAATTCTTTTGAAAACATTCACTTGAAATCAATTCACTTATGGAAATTGATTTAGTGAGAAATTATTTCCTAGACCTTGTATAGCTAGAATGATTTGGATTGATATAAAAAGGTCTAATCCTGGTCTTAGACACGTTGTTTCTTTGCAATGTCTCCACTATTTCATCATCCTCACTAGAAGGATTTTCCTTATCACCACAAGGAGTATCAAGAAAAACATTTTCAGGAGACTAAACTAGAGAATGTCGATCACCTTGATTTGTTGCAGCTGAATGATTGAGAACATCATCATCAACATAATCATTTGGAGGAAAA
>ML800594.1:108908-138510 GCA_009831015.1 Picea engelmannii
GTTGAACCTGCAAGAGTAGACAGAAAAGAACATGAAAGAAGAAAGAAAAATCCTCATTCTAGAAATCCTAAAAGGTTTACATTTGAAAATGAGGAAACTCCAAATGAAGATTTTGTTGAGATTGGTCCCAATGAGGTTATCACTCATTCTCGCAAAAAGAACAAATAAGATAAATGCAAAAGAGCGGTGGTTTATGATGAGTCTATTCCTATTGATTATGAAGAAATCATTGATTTAGATGAAACACATTTAAATCATCAGAGGAAGAAAACAAATCTTGATAATGTTCAAGAAGCCATCGTTAGTGCAGAGTATTATAGTGAAAGTCCTAAAGATAGAAGAGAAATAATAAAACCAGGTGTTGATCTAGAGGATGGTATTATGAAAACAACACAAAATGTCATTCAAAATAGAATGAGGATGACAAACTTAGTTGATGATGGCCACACATTTCAGTTGAATGTGAAACATCTTTATAAACACATAGAAGGGCATGAAAAATATTAAATTAGAAAACCACATCACTTGCATATTCACAATTTGAAATAATTGGTTAGGTACAATCCATATGCACATGTGGTTGACTACCTTGTTCTTGTTGACCCAATGGAAGTTCCTACGAGGGAAGAATTTGATAGATCAAAATTTTTTGACTACAAATGTTATGTGATTAGAGGAAATCATTCTACATAGGCTAGAAGATAATTGATGCAAGAATATCCAAATAATCCTCTTTTTGAGACAGTCAAATGCATAATTTATGTCGGTTTAACAAATTCAAAAGCAAATTTACTGGTGTTAGAGAAATATTTTCCTCACCCTATGCAATCTTGCAGAGAGGGCCTTATTCCATTCCCCCATGGAGACTTACTTTCCCTGATTGATAAATCCAGAGATAAAAATAAATATTTTTCCACTTGTACGCACCTTTCAAGCTATACATCAAGCGTATACGTTGACTGCTCCACTACAACTCGCATACATTGGAATTTGTGCCAAAAAATCAAAATTAAATGTTAGGTTTCCATGTCACGACATAATATATATGATCCTTGGCCTTATAAATATTGGAAACGTTCTGACTCAGCCCTTTGGTTTCATTTTGAAGGCTATAAAGAAGCCAATTCTGAGCTATGGAAAATGAGAGAGAAATCAACTTTGAGAGCAAAGTTACTATGGAGAAATTATTAATTCATTATTGAGTCTGCATCCCTTTGTCCTTTAAGTCTAAACATAGTGTTCAACCCCCAAGATCTTCCCTTATTGATGGAGAACCTCTTTGTCTCCCTTATATGAGCTTGCCTTTGGTGGAGGATTGAAGGGGTGGAGGCCCGGTTGGAAGGAACTCAGTTTCTTGGTTCCGAACCGTGCCAACATACAAGTCTGTAATGTTTTCACTTTTGCTGATCATTTATTAATAGAAATACTCATTTCCCATCCAATTGATATCTTGCAAATATATGTATTATGATCCATGGGCATGTTTGTTTTGTATATTAATGGATTATGCTATCTAATGTCCTGACCTTTTATATTATCATTATATGCTTGCTCTTCTTGTTTGTTGAGAACTTGTTGCAGGTATAAAGATTTGGGTCAAAGTGCTCAACGGTGGACATCATCAAACGTTTGGACGAGGTAGGCCTCTTTATTATCTCTCTTGAAAATTAGTTTATATAGCATATGATGGAATTGAGTTGATTTCTGCAGTCATACCTGTCTGTTGTGGTTCACCCTATCCATAGAGATATTTTCCTCGTAACAGAATTGGCGACCATACTGGGGATGAATCTTCTTTCTTAGGGTTTGAAGTACTTTTCTCCTTAGATTACTCTCGTTTCTATTGTGGTTCTTGTCGTATCATTGCTTGAGAGCTCTTGTTCACTCTAGGTCTGATTTTTCAACCTTTCTCCCTTGCCTAGCCTTGTTTCAATGCATATACGTGCCTTTTTGCTTGACAGCCGTGTATACATGCAAGTTCTCTCACTGCAAGCTGCGTATATACACTCTATTTTCCAAAACAATAGCATACACCCTTTTTCCTTGCCTATTTTCTTGGTCTAGTGTTTGTTGGGTGGGATTTGATGCTTGTTGAGCCTTCTTAGGTCCCTTTAGTGCCTGTTGAGTTCCTGTGAGATGACAGCAAACCCTTTTTTGGTTGAATTTTTGGGCGAAGTTTTTCTCTTCATCTTTTCATTTTTATTGTCCTTCTACATTAGGTTGGGTGTTTCATTGCTTGATATCCTGCTTGATTTATCTTTCTTTTATACACAATAGGGCTATATATCAAGTTACTTTTCAGTCCATGCATTTTCAGTTTCGATATATTGAAAATACAAAACAAAATATAGGCATTTTGCATTGCTTGGAATTTTTTTTGTCTTTTTAGTTTTTATCACTAGCTTAGTGCATACAGTGAAATATTGCATTTTGATTTATGAATCACAAAGTTTAATTTGAAAATTGCATCGCTTTTAGGAGCATATCATTCATTGAAACTTTAAAGTTAGACTTTGCATTATTTTCATATTTACTTTCTAGTATATTCATAACACCATGAGTTTCATCACCATACGCTTTTGAGTAATCATGGCCATAAAATCAGCGCTATAATTTAAAATTTATTAGTAATGATTTTATTTTCTAGGGTGCACAAACTAGTCTAGGATTTAGTGCCTTGGAATAGGATGTTGTGAGTAAACTTCTCCAAGGATATTAAATCAACATATGTGTCTAAGAAAGGGAGTTGAGAATTCCATTGTATAATTGGTAAGATCAGGAGGCTCCGCTCACACCAGATTTAATCACAAGGTCGCGCGAAGTTGGTTGAAGGGATATTCCCCTGATACTCGCCTAGAGTCAGAGATATTTCTGCGGATTTATTCGTATTTGGGGATCTTTCTAGTGCCCATACCTCCATGAGAGGCAGTGTTTTCAAGGTTTCAGGCTTTGATACCATGCCTAAACTGTAATCCAGACTTACGACTGCTTTCCTGTGCATCAGTTATACAGTGATTTATTAGTTTTTTGACTTATATATCTCATAGGTTACTTGTAGGGGTTATTCTACAAGTACCCTGGGTCAGATAGGGGTCATAAAGCACACAGCCTTTATGGAGGATTACCTCTCTGGGGGGGTCTGACCGACTGGATGTTAAGCTCACGAGGGCCCCTATAACTGATTTTGTTACCTCTGATCTTTAGTGGGGAGTCTCAGGTCCCTCTTGGATGAGACATACCTTCTTTAGGGAGGGAGGCCACTCAACCACTTTACCCCATTTGCATGCATATTGGATATTTGAATTTTGGTGTGATCTTTGCTTAGTAGTTGGCCTTAGGATATATTTTTTATCTTTAGAGTCTTAAGTCACCGTGGAGTCGAACCAGCCTCCCGTCGGTCTCATCGCTTATTACAATTACCACCGAAATTCATGTCCTTGACTTCTAAAAGGTGTAGAGTCATTATACGTGGTACACACACATCCACTGTTCAGACTTGTGATTCTACAAGGATGAGTACTGGACCTAGTCTTCGAAATTCTGGGAGCCCTTCGACTCCCATACCCACTATAGTTAATGGCACCCCTTCGACTACTGAAACCTCCATGGTTATAGTACCAGAGGCACCTATAATTATTATGGCCCAACCTATAGTTAATTCTCATTCTACCTCCTCGAACCCCTTTGGGTATCTTGGCCACTCACCGAGATACAATGTTCATTCCATCCCTATGGCTTCTAGTCCATTTTCTTATGGTATGCCTAACTTCACCTCGCAATTTTTGAACTCCATCCCAGCTGCTGGCTCTAATGATAGAATTGGGCTTGGGGAAATACACCTCCTTCCACTCCTTTTTCATTTGGTGGATATCAAATCCCTCAAATAGCTCCTAATATGGGAGGTATCCCTTCTTTTAACACCGGGTCCAATCCTCCTACTTCTAGGTGGAATAGTCAACCTGGCAGACAATTTGCGGCTCAATTTCCGTCCTAAAATCCTACCTCCTCAGTGCAGATTCCGACCAATACATTTTGCATGACGAATCCACCTCTATCCTTCTGTTACCAATCTGGGGGAGTTTAGTTTCACACTTTGGGCAACCCCCAACCCGGATCTAATCTGACTGGGGGCAATTTCTATAACCCTCAACAGAACATTCTAGTTGGAATGACGCCCAACCAACCTTATATGAATCAGCCCAGAGGAGGGCCTTATAATGTCGGACAGGGCCATGGTGTTTACTAGAACCCTGGATGGCCTCTGAATCCAGAAGCAAAATCTTTCCCGGGAGGTTGGGGCTAGATGTCAAAACCCCGTCTCCCTTTTCTGGCCACGCTTAATCTGCCATATTTGTCTAAGTTAATGAATGAACCCATGAGTCATGATCCTACATGGCCCCCGGTCCCCACCAAACTTCCTTCAGACATCCCAAAGTTTGAGGGTAAGAATGGAGAGGATCATGGTGATCACGTCACTACCTTTCACCTTTGGTGCTCATCAAACTCCCTTAATGACGATTCTATTCATTTGAGATTATTTCAATGCACTCTTATCGAAGTTGTAGTGAAATGGTATATTGAGCTACTGAGGGGGGCATATGGGACTTTTATTCAATTGGTGATGGTATTTCTTAACCACTTCCAGTTGCCCATTCGTTATGATGCTAGCCTAGAGTTGTTGTCTAATTTATGCCAAGATACCGCCACTCATATCTCGGACCATATCCAAGAGTGGCATAGATGGAAGAGGTTGATTAAGACCCCTATACCCCCGGCCTTTCTTTTAGAATGGTTTCTTAAGTCTTTGCACCCTCCTATCTTGAAGGATGTTGCTACTTCTGGGGTTACCACTGAGGAAGAAGCGATCTTTAAGGCCCAACAGTTAGATTTGATATATGCTCAGTCTGGGATGTTATATCACCTCCTTCCTAACACATTGTGGTCTACTTATGACCCTAGGAAAAAGCCCAAACCTCATGCCAATGGCATTGTAGGTTCAGCCAATGTAAAGTCTGCAAAATCGGTGACAAACCAATTGAAAGATTTGTCTTTAAGACCGTCTGCAAGAGGACCAACCTCATTTGTGTCTTCCAACCCCACTCAGTCAATGGATGTACACTCAGTGCAATCATCGACCAAATTGAATGGTGACCAACAACCAGGAGGGAATAAGAGGAAAGGATGCAATAACCATAAGGGTGGAAAAAATGGTAATAAACCCAGGGAAAATAATAATAATGATAAGACGAGTAATAATGCTAGAGAGGGAAAACGAGAAAAACATAAGGTGGAAATCAAAACCAGCAATCACAAGATGGAGATCGTTTATGTATCAATATGTTCGATGAAAACATAGATGTAGCCACTCGATCTCGAGACTATAGTTCTAAACAAACTATTCTTGGTCTAGAATCTTCTCCTCCTCCTCCTCCAGAGATGACTTTATAGATTGAGAAACCAAATCCACCGCCTTGTATTCCGAAAGGAGTACTCAAGAGCTCTACCCATAATCCAAATGCTAGAGTGACCCGGAACTACTCTATTTTTGAGGACCCAGGCCAAACCCCTTGTGCGATGTCGGCTTTGGAGGTACTCCAAATGTTTCCTTCATAGAGGAATTCCTTACTCCCTTCTCTAGGATCTCTATAACCCAATGGCTCAAAGGTTATCAAGTTTGACGTCACAGATGTTAAGGCTCTCTTGCCTTACCATGTGGCTTTCCAAATCCATGTGGAGTACTCAAAGTATACCATCAAATGTCCAGTTGTTGATGAAGGCGCTATTATGTGTGTGATGTCCCTAGCCTGTTGGAAAGCTCTCAGTTCTCCACCTCTTTCCAAGTCATAACATGTTGACTGATTTTGACGGTCATTCCTTCCTCCCTCACAGTATTCTCCCTGCCTTTCTGATCCATTTAGGTAGAAAGATGGTAGAGGTGGAGGTAGAGGTAGTTTATGCGCCTCTTGATTATAACCTATTACTAGGTCACAATTGGACTTATGTTATGATCGTCGTCGTGATGTCCATCTTTCGTATCCTTTGTTTTCCTCATGAAGGGAATATCTTGACGATCGATCGGTTATCCTTTGCGTGCTCTATTAATAATGCATTTCTTGGACAGTCGATCCTTGTAATCAACAATTCTCAGCCGACAACTGAGAATGTCGGTGTCAGAATGTATTCTTCCCTTATGGGTACTTTTGAATTCTCTACATTGAACCATTATGTTCATGCCATATCCATTAGGCTCGTTTCGACGGGGAGGTCTATTCCTTTCCGCACTTCTTATTTTAGTGATCCTTGGACCCTACCTTCTTCGAATTCGTCTTGTGAGGGTCAGTCGCATACTGGCATTATATCACCAACCTTTGTGATTCATGTTAGAGATGGGTCGACAACCTATGCTAGTCATGTTGAAGACCAGAAAACAACCGCTGCAAGTCATGTTGGGGGCACAAATCTAGTCATTGCTAGTCACACTACACATACATCACAAACCTCTGCTATTCATGTTGGGGATTCATCACCAACCTCTGCTAGTCATGTTGGATATTTTCTACTAGCCTCTGCAAGTCATGTTGGGAGCATGTCACCAGTCACTACAAGTCATGCTGGGGGAATTCATTTTATTTATAAGCCTAGACATGTAAGACGTAAGCCCAAGATCCTTTGTAGGCTTTACAAAGGAGATCATTGTACTCCGTTGTGCCCTTCTTATGCTACAAGATGTGTGGTCCTTTCCTGGGGGCCCTTCGGGTTCTAACTCGTCTTTGGATTCCCAACCTTCTTTGGTTGATACAACAGTCACGTTGATGTAATCTTCAGCTGACACCCCTCTTCATTTAGGGGTTGATACATCCCTTGACCTTGTTGTCTCGCATCCTGTTCAACCAATGGTCGTGTTGATGCAATATTCGACCAACACCACTCCTATTTCTAGGGTTGATGCTTCCCTTGACCTTGTGGTCTTGCATCCTATTCAACCAATGGTTGAAGAAGTGGTTATGTTGATGCAATCTTCGGCCAATCCCACTCTTCTCTTGGAGAATGAAAAGGCTAAGGAAGTGATATTGTCGATGCAATATTCGGTTATTCCCACTCTTCTTTTAGAGGGTGATGTGTCCTTCGAACATTTCCTTAACATTTCTAGTTCTGTACCTTCTTCACTAGGGAGCATTCCACTCTCTTCGAGTATGCTCCCTTCAAGTCCTAGGGTGGTTCTCTTTGATTGGAGTGATATTGTAGAGCCTCAACTTCCTTCTTCTACACCCTTCTAGATAAGGGGCATTCTTCGATATATTGTAGATAAGGTAACCTCTGCAAGTATTTTATCATCCTCGACTTGGAAAGATTTGGGTTTTCCCAAGCTTGTGCCAGCTCTTCATAAGTTGTTGACCTTTCACATAAGTCCTGCACAGAAGCCTTGGCCTCGCCCATTACATGATGCTTAGAACAAAATCCCCGAGTCCAAGTTAATCTCTTTTCCGACTCATTCAAAAAATGAAAAGATTGTCGAGTGATTTGTCCCTTTCACACTTGCTAAATTGGACTTGAAAGGTCGTGATTCTTAGTTAAGCTCTTTTCAGACTTGTTTTCAAAAACGAAAATATTGTTGAGTGATTTGTCCCTTTCACACTCGTTAAATTATATTTGAAAGATCATGAGTCTTAGTTAAGCTCTTTTTCAACTTGTTATCAAAAAGTGAAAAGATTGCCGAGTGAACTTGTCTTTTTCACACTCGTAAATTGGTTTTAAAGAGACATCTACTTGGCACGAGTTTATCCCCTTTTCACACCAAGTAGACTAAAAGACATAAAAAAATACATTTTTGGCATTAAGTTGTGATTGCATCTCATTCCCTTGCTTGCAGTATTGAGCCTATAGTCGGTTCTTGCTTTGCATTATAAACCATTTGCCTCAACAGTGTTGCATCCTCAACCAAGCAGAGCCTTGTTTATATCCTTCGTAATTTGACACCCTATACCTAGGAGGGAACATTCCCGTAAGTGTCCATCTCCCGCATGCCCTTCCCTGCATTGAGCATAGGTATGTTCTACTGCTGGAACTAGTTTTTCTTACCCGTGACACTCGTTTCATCCTCTGTATCATATCATTCATTTGTTATGAAAAAAAAAAAAAATACAGGTGGGAAGGGAGTATTATCTTATGTTGGCAGCAGTCGTGTCGCCTTTAAACAAAGAAAAAAGTTATTTGAGTCCATTCATCATAGTTTTGGGTTTAGCATGGCCTTAGGAAGTTGAGATTGTTACAAAGTCTTCTCTACCGACTGGTTACTCTTCCATCCCCTACAGAGAACTTCATTGATGCCTCCCGCATCTCATGATTTTATCTTTGGGTCTATGTTGTCGGAGTCCTCCATATGTCTCATGCTCTTGTTCAAAGGAAGTCTATCAACCTGTGTCGGCCACTCCTCAGAACTCTTGACTTTGTATGTCATCCATACCCTCAGTTTGTCTCAGAATCACATGATACTTTAGTCCTATCATGCACCCTAGCCCTACTTTCATAAGTGGTAGGTCACCTTGAACCCAATAGTCGACATTTCATCATTGGTCGTTGATTGGGTGGTTTCCCTTGTGTTCAACGACAAGAAATATATTCACACATTGGGATTCGTGTAGTGTCTTGGATGCCATTAACCTTATTGGTGGTTTCCTCGCCCTTTCAGTAGTTTTCATCATTGGCTTCTATTCAGAGGGTCTTTTTCGTGCATCTCTTACACTTGGCACACACAAAATACGCATTGGGTTGTTGGTTCGTGAAACTTGTTCTTCGTTCGATTTCCACCAAATCATGAAGCTCCTGCTTTGCACCTCGTGCTAATTGATGAGAGATGCCTTAATCTTCTCCTTTCAACAAGTCTCTTTCCATTGACATCAGCCCATTTATTATGGAAACGAAGCCTAGAGTCTTATGAGTACCTTGAGACTTTTAGTCATTAGTGGTAGTCTCTCTCGCCATCGACAGTTGGGAATACATCAATGTCTCTTGATAGATGGATTCTTCAGGTGTTCGACATCGACTCCTCTATTCACACTTGTAAGAATGTACTTGGTGCCTTGATACCTACTTTCATTATCAGTAGGTTGTCTGATGTTTTTTAAAGGTATACCTCAATGACCGGTAATCAAACGATGTCTCATTATGTTCGACCTCAAATCCTTTATTCACATGATGTAGACTTGTGCCCTTGGCAGATAGTGTAGAAGACTTGAAGACATCACTATGTGGCCACAACTTTCCTGAGTTGTTGCTTCCTTTTCAATGGACCAGTACCTATATGACTTCAGTGATCATGGGAGATCAGATTGTACTCCATGGTATACAGATATCTTCAATTTGGTTTTGAGATTGGTTCTACTGGGCCTTGTTCGTGACTATGACAACTTTTGGCATGTAACCGCATTTTTATTTGCCTATTCATGGCCACAAACACTTGTTTGGTATATTTTTCACATGGATATGCAGTGTATTTTTGGTAGCCATGTATGCAAAGTCAATACATAATGTAATGAGAAATTGAGTTCTTCTAGTTGGTTCTCTACCACTCCACTTCTGGGTTATTTATAATGTATTTCGGCCATCGCAGATTCTCCTCTAACCTCACACATTAGGGGGCACTTGTTAGAGCAAACTTTTCCTCACCCTATGCAATATTGCAGAGAGGGCCTTATTCCATTCCCCCATGCAGACTTACTTTCCCTGATTGATAAATCTAGAGACAAAAATAAATATTTTTCCACTTGTACGGGCCTTGCAAGCTATACAACAAGTGTATATGCTGGCTGCTCCACTACAACCCGTGTACATCGGGATTTGTGCCATAAAATAAAAATTAAATGTCGGGTTTCAATGTCACGACAGTAGATCTCTAATCCTTGGCCTTCCATATACTGGAAAAGTTTTGAATCGGCCCTTCAGTTGCATTGTGAAGGCTATAAAGAAGCCAATTCTGAGCTATGGAAAAGGAGAGAGAATTCAACTTTGAGAGCAAAGTTAATCTGGAGAAATTATTACTTCATTTTTTAGTCTGCATCCCTTTGTCCTTTAAGTCTGAACACAATGTTCATCCCCCAAGATATTCCCTTATTGATGTAGAACCTCTTTGTCTCCTTTATATGAGCTTGCCTTTGGTGGAGGATTGAAGTGGTGGAGGCCCAGTTGGAAGGAACTCGGTTTCTTGGTTCTGAACCGTGCTGACACGGAATTCTGTAATGTTTTCACTTTTGTTGATCATTTATTAATATAAATACTCCTTTATCGTCCAATTGATATCTTGCAAATACATGTATTATGATCCATGGACATGTTTTTTTTGTATATTAATGGATTATGCTATCTAATGTGCTAACCTTTTATATTATCACTATATGCTTGCTCTGCTTATTTGTTGATAACGTGTTCCAGGTATAAATATTTGGGTCGAAGTGCTCAATGATGGACATCATTAAATGTTTGGACGAGGTAGGCCTCTTTCGTATCTCTCTTGCACATTAGTTTATATAGCATATACCGGAATTGATTTGATTTCTGCAGTCATACCTGTCTGTTGTGGTTCACCCTAGCCATAGAGAGATTTTCCTCGTAACAACTGGCATGGGATCATAACAAAGACAATGAGTACATAATGTCTATGACCTTCTTTCAAAGGGTGAGATTTATCCATAATGAATTTTCTAAAATATGTCGTGGGGAGAGATCAAATGTTGATGTTAAGTTTCAGAAGCAATGTTGTATGGAAACATGATTCCTACTTGATGATGAAAATACAAAAGAAAAAAATTGCAAAGGAAGTGATATATTTAGAGTTGTGGATAACTATTTTCAATTGGGATTTAGAACTGGACATGTATGGGATTTGATAGATGAGATCTTCACCCTATGGGAAAATATTAGTATAAAAAATTATAGAGTTAAGAAGGATAAACCATTGATATGTGGCACGAGTAAGACAGGTCCTGACATAAAAAATCTTCCCGATGATATGACTATAACACCTTGGAGATCAATACAAGGAGTGAACGATGATAAAATTATCGTAACTATATTATCACGTGTTAGGTCGAGAGAATTGGCAATGGAAGAAATGTGTGATGAATTTAAAAAGTAAGTCTATTGAGTTATTTTTATTTATGTTAGGACAAGAAAATTATTTTTTTCAGTTTAACATTATTTTTGTTTTATTTAGTCATAAGGCGTATATGAAAATACAAGAGGAAATGGTCAAGATGTTGAATGAATAAAGTTATGATGATATTCAACTCAACTATCCAGATTCAAGTTCTTCAACAGTATTGAAACAATTTTTTGTTGCATTCAAAAAGGTATGTTGATTTATTACATTCATATTATTCGTTTGTAAGTTAATTTATTTATATTTTAATAGTTATAGATATATAACTATATGTCTGCTTGTTTCATTAAATATGCCAAAGAAGAAGAGAGATGGAGTACCTGAAACTTTCAAAAGTTTTATTAAAAAATCCAAGTTTGAAAGAGAAAGAAGGAGACGTGTTCAAAATGTTCAACTTGATGACACCGTTGATCACTACATTTGGAATGGGCTCAACACTTTTCAATATAAAGTGATATTAGGTGATTGTGAAAAACTTGCAAATATTGTTCCTAAAAAAGAATACTCCCTAGTTATTGCGGATATTCGTCATGGTTATAATATCCAAAACATTGGATATGATACTGAGACTTATACTTACCAAACTTTCAGTAAAGTGGTTATGGGATTTACAAAAGTTACAACATCACCATTTTCGATATTTCTAGTATTTCATTTAGACACACAACAAGGATTAGTACAATAAAGATTCAAGGGGAAAGAAAAGACAAGGATGTAGTTTATTTGGTAAGATATTGAAAGTGTATGTTTAGCAATTAAGATTAGAAAACAATTTTATTAATTCACAAGTTAATTGAATTTGAACTTAGTTATGTTACATGCACAATCCTAATATTCAGAGCTGCAAGAGAGAATCATTTAAACATGATTTTGAGAGTATGCATCTTGCAACCTAGACAAAAGATGATTCTTATAATTCTACTCTTGCCAATGCAAAGGATGCAAAGACTCCTAGTAGTATATTGGTATACAATGTTGTGGTTAGAAAGATAACATATGAGGAAAAAGATTTGAAATGAGAGATGGTTAACATTTATCAAAAACCACAAGCATTAATTAATTATCTTATAGATACATTTTCAAATGAAGGAGATTGGCTTTTGGATTTGTTCTCGGGTTTAGGTAAGAATTATGATCTAATATTTATGAAATCATACTTCAATCTTATATTATTTTTAATTTATGTCTTTTTACAGTATCTAACTTCATTATTTATTTTGTATTTGGTGATTAGGTACAACATTAGCATGTTGCCTACAAAAAGGAAGGAATTGCATAGCCATTGAAAGTGACCCAATGCAGTGCAGTTTTATTCAACAAAGAATTAATGTCATTCCAACTCTTCTAGATGAAATGCAAGAATTTGGCTTTAGGAAAGGAGATTTTAGTGAATAAAAGGTGGAAAATTTTTCAAAGGACCCTCAAGTACCATTAGGAGAAATGATTGGAAATGATCTCTTTGAAGAACTTGCATATATCAAAGAACCAATGGAAGAACAAAATGACATAATGGAAGGAAAAAATGGCGTCGAAGAAGATGGTAATATGTTTGTTGAGAATGATGAATTTGGGATATATGATATTGTTGATTAGTTTAAATATGTCTTTGAAGACGATGCTCAATTTTGTAAATTTTTGATGAGCTATAACTGTAATGATTTGACTTTCATATATTAAAATAAGAATAAAGATGTATCTATTGTTGTTTCGTGATGAATCTTTTTATTGTTTTTTTTTCATTTTAATTATATGTGAATCACTATACATTGGAAAATTTTATTAAGTTTTGTCAATTGTTTACTTCAAATGTATAAAAATATGAAAGAAAATGATAATTTTTTTATAAAATTTTGACTTTTTTTGTTCAATTATGTCCATAAAAATGCTTTATTTCACATGTTATTTTAAGGAATATGTACCAAAATGTATAGGTTTTTTATTATATATGGCTATAAAATGTGTATTTTTTTGCTAAATATTCAAAAACAATGTTATTTAACTACAATTTTTTTCAATTTATTGAAGTAAACGTAAACAATGTGTTAAAATTGATGTTTTTAACTATATTTAAAAAGTATGGAACAATAAATTAATTAAGGAGACAAAATTATATGAAAAATCATAACTTCAAAGAAGTAAGTGGTAAAAAATATTTTTAAGATTGAAAGAGGCATGAAAAAATGACTTAAAACACCGTTGAATAAAAAAAAATTGAAAAATTTGAAAATAGATGAAAAATAAGCATTTAAAAAAATAATGTGGAAACATTGTGGATTGAAAAATTTAAAATATCGAAAACCACCTAAAAATGGAGGGGGGGTGCTACCGGTAGCACCATTTTAAAAAACGGGGTAAAAAATTGGACCCCCCAAAAAACGAGAACTTTATAGAGTTCTCGTTAAGTTGGTAACTATGGTCAAGTAGTAGAAGATCCACAAACATTAGCTTCCAAAGAAATTGTACTATTTAACCATTCATAGAACTCTTCACGAAATATAAAAGTAGAAGTATAAATGTAGTACTAAATCTACACAAGTATAAATGGTTAGAAAGTGAGAAGTGCTTCTCTTATTTATATGAGAAATCTAGCACCCTTCTTACACAATAAAATCCCTAAAAACATAAAATAATGCCTTTATCTCTCATAAACCCCAGAGATAAATAAAAACACATAAATAATCCATGATACAGAGTGGATAGGTCTCTAAGACCCCCAAATATGCCTCTAAGAATGAAGTAAAGAATATCAAATGTCAAATCGTCCCATATAATAGTGCTCAAATCTCACATGTGTGGCCCTAAAAGAGGACAAATCACTCCCAAATGAAGAAAATATGGCTCAAGAGTTGAAACATTTCCTTCAAGAGGAGCAATGTTTCATCTCTAAGGGTGCCTCTAACCCTCCAAAGGGTGTGATGTCATCAATGGTGCCATGTCATCTCAAGGAGAACCATGACATCTCATTAAGGGAGTCCAATCATCATCAATGTGGAATTTCCATGCTCCTAGGGAAACATATCATCATCCAAAGGTAACGTTCCATATTCAAAGGGTGTTATCATGCATGGAGAAGTGCCACACCATCGATCCAAGTGGAACATCCTCAAGAAATTTCCAAATGTCATTATCAAAAGGTAAAATGTCCCATCAAAACATTAATCATCCTCTAGGAATGACCTCAAGGTCATTTCCACATGTGATAAGGTGTTTTGTGACTGAAGTCGTGTCATCAAATCCTCCAATTTCCTCCCTGGAATTCCAAATGACCCACATCAAAATGATGGATATGTCTTCCATATATGTGAGGTAATAGCCCCTCTATGATCCTCCAAAGGATACAAGTGTCATCAACCATGTGAAATCATCATTAAGGAGGGGGGATCGCGTGGTCCAAGAGGTATCATGAAGACCAATTCAAAGTACACAGTTCAAACATAACATATAAAGTGAGTCATGTTAATATAAAATCCATTAGATAGATATCACAGAATATCATATTCAAACCTCACAATAGCTTACAAAATTATGAAATTCGCCAAGTTTAGGTATGGGAGGGTCATCATTACCCCCTATTAGGTATTCCAGTACTCATACCAAGAGGTATGTCCAGGGAAACCCATCAAGGGGTATGTGCAATGATAATGGTATGGATTAGGGTTTACTTCAGGGTTGGATGTCATTGACATGGAATGCCATGTATAATGTTCATCCTCATGAGTACCTTTGTAGAGGGAGAGCTTAGTTAATGATATACCATTTCCTCAAAATTATATATTTACAAACCTTGACTTTCCTTTTTATTTATAACTTTGAACTCTTTTGGATTTTAACATTTCACTTGCTAAGTCCTTTTTGTAAGATAAGAATCCATTGCATAAGACTTGTGGTAATGACGTCTTAGTGAGGGGGTAGAGCTTATGCTTCTTTATTTTCTTGGTTTTTAACACTTTTATTTCTTTCTTTCTTGCTTCTTTCCCCACATCTTTAATTTGGGCCTTTTTATGTTTCTATGTCTTTTTTTTTGTAAAGATGCATCAACCTTGGGCTTGGATTATGATGCACAAACCTTTTTGGGATACATGTAACACCCAACCCAAAATAAATGACAACAGATAGGAGATAAAATAAAAATGTTAGGTATGGTAAGGGATATGGACACACTATCCCCATTAATCACCCCAGTAGTATAAATTTTCTCGAGAGTGACAATGCTTGACTAGAAGATGATAATGACCACCAAAGTGAGACAAGGAAAAAAATATAACTTGAAAGCATCATGATCCATTATCTAAATCAACCCATGATCACTAGTTTCATGCCCCAAGTATTAACTTTATTGTTCGATATGAAGTATCTATACGATGTACCTAAGTATGTAAAGAACCATATCATACAAGTACGATGAGTTGAGCATGGATGTGAGGCATCTGTGGGTTGTTGTTTATGGAGAGTCTGAACAATAATCACCGGATCTACTATTTGAAATGTGGATCATGGAGAAATATTTATCCTCTAGTTACCCCTAGAAGTTGGGGGGGTGTTAATAGAGAAAAAGCCTAATCAACTTGGATCCAAGGTGTTATGATCAAAGTTTGTTTTATCTGATATTGGTTTGAGTGGGAGATTCTACAAAAGGAAACCTTGTTGCAGGGAAATGGAGAGCATGTCTAGATTAAAAATGGAGAGGTTTAAAGGAACTAACTTTGATACATGGAAGCTAAAGATAGAGGATTTTCTCATAGATTGAGATATATGGGTTGCAATATATAGAACCAAACCCATTGGTATGAAACATAAAGAGTGTGTAGTATTAGAGAGAAAGATGAGAAGCCTTATCAAGATTTGTTTGGCTAATTCAATGTTTTTTTTTTATAACAAGAACGATTGTATTTACATTGGAAAAATTATTGTAGTTGCACTGGTCAACATACTAATATAATGTTGTAGTCGTACTATTCAACACAATTGTACATATCATTTAGAGCCTAGAGTTAAAAGGCTCTTTGATATTACATGGAACAGATTATTGAAAACAACAAAGAATACATTCCACTTTCTTCTACAAGTTGTAACTTTGACAAAATACCTTTAATAAATGAATAGATTCTCACAAATTGATTGCAAAGTGAAATATAGAAATGTAGAATATTGTTTCATAAGGAAATTAATAGTTGTCTGACATCCTATGTGGAAATTCATTTCTACCTCTTGAGCTATTATGTCTTGATTTGATTTCCTTCCCCTTGTTAATGGAGGAGAGGGGAGTGGATTTTTTTTAGGACTTTGACAAAGGAATGAGAACTAGAAATATCATGGAGCTTCACTTCCCCTTCATTCGATTCTTATTCTAATTCACCTCCTCATATCCTAGTCCTTTCCTTTAGGGAGGAAAGAGATCCCAAATGAAGGGTTTTTTGCAATCAAAGGAGATGAATTCTTTGTTTCCTTTTGAACATTGAATATTAGTTCAAGATGGGATTTTGGAATTTATTGTTCTTCTTCCTATTGATATTAAGGGCTTCAAATATGTTGTTGTTGGAATTGGATGTGCCCGATTGAGGCTTATCAGGATAGGATCCATTGCGTTGTTTCTTATTTCACCTTCTTGTCGCTAGTTTGTAAGTTCCTTCATCATTGTTGGTATGGGGGAGTGAAGCCTACTTCAAAGAAGGTTGTGATTCTTGTTTACTTGGACAATTATTTGAAAAATGGTCATACTCATGGAAAGTGTTACATTGGAACATAATCTATTCATAATTAAGGACTTTAAGATGACTCCAACCTTCCATATTTAGTTGTATCACTTTCGAGACACCTTTTTCTAAGTCCAGTTCCACACATATTCTGGCACAAGTATGAATTTCCAATTTTGTCTTAGCTTGGTCAATGAAATAAACCATATTTTCTCCAATATATTTAAGAGTGGATTTACCCCCAAAATATTATGGGTAGATGAAGAAGCCTGACCCATACAGGGGAAGCTTTAGGATTTTTCATATTTGGATAAAAAAACAATGGTCTAATGGGAAAGAAACATTCCCCTAGAACCCATGAAGTATGGGTATGATTCGAAAGTCTGATATTTTTCTTATTCACTTTCAAATATGAACAATAAGAAACCATTACCACAATAAATTAGTTGACATGGAAAATCCCAATGTTATGTGGCCCACACCTCAACTGATTGAGGGCTAGGCCATAATCCTGTAAAATTTTCAATTAGGGATCACTCATGTAGTGTAATAGATTTATATTTGTCCTTTGAAGTTGACATCTATAGTTTAGGAATGTATCTTACCATTTTAATGAAAATACTCTTCACTGAGCATTTTCCTCCTGCAGAATTTTCAATTTTGAGAAGAGAAGCAAAGGATTCTTCCTCAAATATGTTGGGTGCTTCCATATTGATTGAATACCCAAGTAGCTAATGTATTCCTTCAATACCAGAGAAATGGACGAAAATATTCCCCACACGGAGTCTATTTAAATCTCTCACTATTGCTTCTAGTGCGAGCTAATCCATGACTAGACCCGCATGGATGAATGTCGGTCTAGTTTTTTTACTTCCTCATGTTCTTAGGGTTGTAGTGTATGTATCTAGAGTAAAACTTAGTTGCAGTGGATGTGCATCCCAAGTTATTCCATCCCTTCCATTGGCCAATTTAGTGTTATTGAACATTTCTAATGTAAAACCACATCTAATCTATGGATGAAGTTCGGGATTTGTACTAGGCTAAATCCTTGGTTAATAAAAAAATTTCCAAAAAAAAATTATTCACCTTGAGAATGGGTGATGGTAATTCTCTAACTGAGAATCTAAATTCCTTTAATACTATTGTGACCTAGTTGATCTCAGTTGGAGTGAAGATGGATGAGGAGGATAATTTTATGAAACTTTTGTGTTCTTTTCTAGATTCATGGGACAACCAAGGAATGATCATTAGAATCATTGTAAAGAAATTGGTTCTTGATGAAGTTGTGGCTACTTTAATCTTAGAGGAGGTAAGGAATAGCTTCTAAATTAAAAAATGAGACCTTGGGTATCTGTGGAAGATCAAAGGAAAAAGGAAAGAAGAGGCAAAAGGGTAGATCCAAATCCCATGGTATACCTAAGTCTCCTAGAAAGTCTAAGGAAAAATGTTGGAACTTGAAAAGGTTAGACATTTTAGAAGAGACTAGAAGGAAGAGGAAAACAAGAATAATAAGGAAAAGGATGATTTTGATGACGAGTATGAAATTGTTTCTTAAAAGTATGATGGATATGCCTTTACTATAGATTTAGAAACCCATGCAAGCTAGAGTGCATGCTTGATAGACTCTATAGCTTCCTTCCATATCAATTCCCATTATCATTTGTTTTTATTGTATGAGAAATACGATGGTGGGATGGTATACATCGATGATCACTCTCCTCTTCGAATACCTAGAAATGGTACAGTATTTGATAAGATTCCTTTATGGTAGTGAAGAGGATCATTTGAGTCTTACACATTATGGGTTTGGCATGGAACCTACTATATATAAGAAAAATTAATGATTTGGGTGTGCAGGTTGTTTTATTTGACAAAGGGTGTAAGATGGTCTGAAGAGCTATGGTGTTCATTAAGGGTTCTCATGTGGGAACTATGTTCTATCTTGATAAGTGCACCATTTAGTGGAATAATTATTCAATTTTTGTAGTGAAGAGATTTGTAGAATATACACCTTCACAATTAGAACCTCTATCTCTTTGATGAAGAACCATCTCTGGTGTTCCGCCTGAACTCCTCCTGCACTAGATTCGGCCATAGTCGTTCCCAATATGGAAATTTTTCCCTTCCATTGACAGAGTCTTGATAACTGTTCCAACTCTTGGGAAGTCCTAGGAGAGCCAAGCTCACCAAATCATCATCAACGACTGTTATTCCCACACTCCCCAACTCATCCCGACATTGGACAAACTTCACGAGATATTTTGGAATGGAGTCGCCCTTCTCCATCTTGATCTTCCTGAGTTTATCTTTGAGCGCCAATTTCCTATGGTCATTGTTGTTTTGGAATAGATCCTTCAAAGTCTTCCAGATTGCATGTGGTGTGTCTTTCCCATGGAGGCTTGAGACAATGTGGTCTCGTACTCTGTCCAACAGAATCCTCCTCACCTTTCCCACTTTCTTTTTCTATGCATCAATATTTGCAGCGTCTGCAACATCTGGCTTAAGAACATCTTTGTCAATGAATTCCTTCAAGCCATTGTCTTCAAGT
This sequence comes from Picea engelmannii, assembly GCA_009831015.1. Lineage (NCBI taxonomy): Eukaryota > Viridiplantae > Streptophyta > Pinopsida > Pinales > Pinaceae > Picea > Picea engelmannii. The sequence goes on from ML800594.1 coordinate 128,305, forward strand.
ACTGCCTCCATCCTGTCCTTCTAAGAAATGTAGTTCAAGCTGCCCTCGAGTGCATACTCTAACCTCAAGCCATTGAAATCCATTTTGATCTTGAATCGGCTATAGCACCAAGAAGGTCTTTCTGCAAATTTGAATTCTTTCCAATCACAAACTCAGCTTATGCAATATTTTGCGCTCTGATACCATGTAGGAATTTCAATAAAAATTATGTATTGTCTGGATTCTCCTGATCTAGAAATTATATGCCACTGTGAAATACATAATCGCTTCTACAAATATTCTTACGGAATTTAAAACACGATCGCCAATTGCAATATCAAGAAGAAAGATCAATCACACATAACACAGATGTTTTTACCGGGAAAGCATAAATATAAAGACCCCACTATCATATATTATGTATATATCATAGATCATGAAACAATCTCATACAAAAATCTAATCCAAGAGCTCTCAGTACAATATACAATCGTCTCACACTGTCATACAAAAATTGGAAAATGCATGTGCCAATTTACTGCCTCCAGACAACCTGCCTCCTCTGCGCAATCCCTACAAATGAATTTGAATTCCTCTTGCCTAGGATGCACATTTCTCATGGGCACATCCACTGTATGTGCGATTGCATGAGTTCACTTCACTCAAATCACAATTGATAACCAAACTGTCCCTTTCACCTGTTATCTCAACTGGGTCTCCACTGGATCTGACATGCATGTAGTTAACAATGGTAAATCTTCAGTTGCATGTGAGTTCACTGATTGCAAATTAATTAATAATTAATTCACTGAAATCTCACTAGTGTAAGTTCAGTTACAACTAGTACAACCGAGCTTAACTCACTTAACTGAGTTAAACTACTTCACAACTCACATAACTACACTTATAACTCTGTTACAACTTCAAGTCACTTAGTTACAACTAATTCGACTAGTCAACCTTTGAACTCGAATTTCCTATAGCTAACTGATTTACCATTTCAATTAACTATTTTCAAGTAATTATGAGATAATAGATTAATATTTATTGTCAAATTTATTTAAGGGAAAAATAAATTAGACACACATTTCTTGTTGACTTTTCAACACTCCCTCTCAACAAGAAAGGGATTATCCTTCACCCCAATCCTGTCTCTATGGTATTCGAATTTTCTCCTGGTGAGCGCCTTCGTCAGAATGTTTTCATCCTAATCTTCCGCAGGAATGTACTGAAGCAACATGATCTTCCGCTGTACACAATCTCTGAGATGATGATACCAGATATCTATATGCTTAGATTTATCATGAAAAACAATATTAATCGAGAATTTAATGCAACTCTGATTATCACAATGAATCATTGTCAGATATAAATGAGAACCAAACAAACCAACCAAGATATTTCACATCCAGATAGCCTCACATGCATCTTGACTCGCTGCCATGTATTCTGCTTCTGCTGAACTGAGTGCCACGGATCTCTGCTTCTTTTTGTACCAAGAAACAATTGTAGATACGATACTAAATATCCCCCCTGATGTGATCTTTCTGTCCGTTGGGTTGCCCTCTCAATCTACATCTGTGAAGCCATGCAACTTCACCTCATCCTTCTATTTGTACCATAAGCCATGCTCAGATGTGCCCCTCAGGTATCTCAAGACATGCTTGCCCGCCTTCCAAAAGACCTTGGTAGGCTTAACCATCGCTTGACTCAGCTGGTTAACCACATAGAAAATGTCCGACCTCATGGTCACTAAATACATTAGCGAACCCACTAACTATCCATAGACAGTAACATCCACTACCTCTCCAGAAGTAGCATCCTCTTTCCTCCAATTTTCTGGAAGAGGAGTATCCATGGGTTTGCATCCCTCCATGTGAAACTTACCCAGTATCTCCATTGCATAACTTCCTTGAGACACAAAAACTTCACCATCTTGCTTCCATATTTCCAATCCAAGGAAATAATGAAGAAGGCCCAAATCCTTCATCTTGAACTCCTTTGCAAGGTCCTCCTTGCATGAGTGTATCATCTGCTCATCACCAGTCAATATTAAATCATCAAAATAAAGAACAATGATTAAAATCTTACCCTCCACCACAATTTGGTATAAGTTTGCATCCGCTTCACTTTTGGTGAAGCCCAGTCTGGTGAAATAGTTGTCTATCTGAGTGTACCAAGCACGGGGTGCTTGCTTCAGCCCATACAACACTCTCTTGAGTTTTCACACATGTGACTCCCTGTCAAAGGTCTCAAAACCTTCTGGCTACTCAATGTACACTTCTTCCTCAATGATCCCATTGAGAAACACAGTTTTTACATCCATCTGATGAATGCGCCAGCCCATCTGCGCTGAGAGTGAAAAGATGGATCTTATGGAAGAGTACCTTATGACAGGTGTAAAGGTCTCATCATAATCTATCCCCTTGATCTGTGAGAAGCCCCAAGCCACAAACATAGCCTTGTATTTCTCGACACTCCCATCAACAGCTTGCTTTACCTTGTAGATCCATCTCAAACCTACCACTAATTTGTCGACTGCTCTTGGGACAATTTCCCATGCATTGTTTTTGACAATGGAGTCATACTCCTCCACCATTGCATCAACCCAAGTGGGATCTTGCACTGCTTCCTGAAAGGAATATGGTTCAATCACAATACATTTTCTCATGAGAGCCATGTATCCAGTAAATCAATTAGGAGATTGTCTCTATGTGTGTTGTGAAGTATGGGCTCCTATATTCTGTGCAACATCTAGTCTCAATCTATCAGCTTCCGTGGTGCGCTTTCTGCCAGTTCTGATGGATGGCTCTGCTTGAGTGGTTTCCTCCACTCCATGAACCTCCTCATGTGGTTGATCCACATCTTGAGACTTATCTTTGGGAACCAACAGTTCCTCCTCTGCATGCAAGTCTAGCTCCCTCTCAAGCGACAATTGCATGGCTTTACCCTCATTGAATTTTATATCCCGTCGCATAACAGTCATCTTACTGTTAGGCAAATAAACATGATAATTATGGGGTGTTTCTGTGTACCCCACAAATATCCCAACTTCAGTAGTCGGTTCCATCTTCTTCCTGGCATCCTTGGTCACATGCACATAAACAGATGAGCCAAAAATATTAAAATGAGAAACATCAGGTTTCTTACCAGTGAAAGCTTCTTCATGTGTACTCATGCCAAGTACTCTATGAGGACAACATTTTTTCACATAAACCGCAGTGTTGCATGCTTCCACCCACAAATTCATTGGTAGGCCCTGATCATGCAACATCGCTCATGTTCCACCCACGATCGTTCTGTTCTTCCTCTCTGTGACCCCATTTTTCTGTGGGTTATGAGGCACTATGAGATCTCTTCGAATTTCTTCTTTGTTGCAGAAGTATTTGAATTCGTTAGAGATGTATTCTCCACCATTATCGCTCCTCAGAGCCTTCACTTTCTTCCCCGACTCTTTCTCCACCAATGCTTTAAACTCACGGAACTTTGAGAATGTTTGATCCTTCTTCTGCATGAAGAAGATCCAATATTTACGAGAAAAGTCATCAACAAAAATAACATACTACTTATGTTTTGTTGTTGAAGCAACCAAGAATGGTCCACACACGTCTGTGTGAATTCTCTCCAGGATCACCGAAGCACAATTATCCTTTTCATGAAAGGTGGACTTTACATACTTCCCCATGGTGCAACCCTTTCATTGATCTAACTGAACAAGTGATCCCATTGGAAATCCAGTAGATATTTGTTGCATGATCTTCAAGGCTCGATGATGAAGATGGTCCAATCGCCTGTGCCATAATTCACCCTCATCCCGTCTCACCACTTTTTCTGCCTTGCCCATCATGGCATCGTAGCCATCTACCTCCATCATGTAGATATTCTTAACTCGAATCCCTATCCTCTTTACTTGACCCATTGTTTTATGTTGCAGGAAATATTTTCCTTCGCTGAAAACAACATCATAGCCTATGTCCTCCAACATTGCAACCGAGACTAGGTTTTTCTTCAGACCTAGAACATGCATAGCATTTTTCAATTGAAATGGTTCACCTGAATCCCTCTGAAAGGTAATTGCACCAATTCCATTCGCACTGTATCGTCCATCGTCGCCCATCTCAATATGCATTTTGAGATCTTTCTCCTCCAAGTCATTGAAAAAATCCTTATCTCCCGTCATGTGGAAGGAAGCGCCACTATCCAAATACCACACTGATCCCAATTCACTTGACGCCATGCATGCAATCAAAGAGAAGTCAAGTTCAAATTGTGAGGAAATGGCCTCACCAGTTGCAGCTCCAACAACCTTCTTGTTCTTCTTCTTCTGCGGATAGTTAGTAGCGATATGCCCATGTTCATGACAGTGAAAACACTTCAGTTTGGACAAATCCAACTTCTTGCCTTTAGACTCAGATTTTGAATGGAATTTCTTCCCCTTCTCTCTCCTTGCCTTGGTAGCCAAAGCACAATATTCTTCATCATCATGCTTTGATGAAGAGCCATCTCTGGTGTTCCACCTGAACTCCTCTTGCACTAGATCCGACCATAGTCGTTCCCAATCTGGCAATTTTCCCCTTCCATTGATAGAGTCTTGATAACTGTGCCAACTCTTGGGAAGTCCTAGGAGAGCCAAGCTCACCAAATCATCATCAACAATTGTTATTCCCACACTCCCCAACTCATCCCGACATTGGAAAAATTTTGTGAGATATTTTGGAATGGAGTCGCCCTTCTCCATCTTGATCTTCCTAAGTTTATCTTTGAGCACCAATTTCCTATGGTTGTTGTTGTTTTGGAATAGATCCATCAAAGTCTTCCACATTGCATGTGGTGTGTCTTTCCCATGGAGGCTTGAGACAATGTGGTCTCGTACTCCCTCCAACAGAATCCTCCTTGCCTTTTCCACCTTCTTTTGCCATGCATCAAGATTTGCAGCGTCGGCAGCATCTGGCTTAATAACATATTTGTCAATGAATTCCTTCAAGCCATTGTCTTCAAGCACTGCCTCCATCCTGTCCTTCCAAGCAATCTAGTTTGAGCTACCCTCAAGTGCATACTCTAACCTCAAGCCATTGAAATCCATTTCGATTTTGAATCAGCTATAGCACCAAGAAGGTATTTCTGCAAATTCGAATTCTATCCAATCACAAACTCATCTTATGCAATGTTTTGCGCTCTGATACCATGTAGGAATTTCAATACAAATTATGTATTTCCTGGATTCTCCTTATCTAACAATTATATGCCACTGTTAAATACATAATCGCTTCTACAAATATTCTTGCGGAATTTAAAACACGATCGCCAGATGCAATATCAAGAAGAAATATCAATCACACATAACACAGATGTTTTTACCGGGAAATCATAAAGCTAAAAACCCTGCTATCATATATTATGTATATATCATGGGTCATGAAACAATCTCATAAAAAACTCTAATCCAAGAGCTCTCAGTAGAATATATAATCATCTCACACTGTCATACAAAAATTGGCAAATGCATGTGCCAATTTACTACCTCCAGACAGTCTGTCTCCTTTGCGCAATCCCTGCAAATGAATTCGAATTCCTCTTTCCTAGGCTTTGCATTGCTCATGGACACGTCCACTGTGTGTGTGATTGCATGAGTGCACTTCACTCAAATCACAATTGATAGCCAAACTGTCCCTTTCACTTGTTATCTCAACTGGGTCTCCACTGGATCTGACATGCATGTAGTTAACAGTGGTAAATCTTCAGTTGCATGTGAGTTCACTGATTGTGAATTAATTAATAATTAATTCACTGAACTCTCACTAGTGTAAGTTCAGTTATAGCTAGTACAATTGAGCTTAACTCATTTAACTAAGTTAAACTACTTCACAACTCACATAACTACACTTATAACTCTGTTACAACTTCAAGCCACTTAGTTACAACTAATTCGACTTCCATGTCCCACCAGTCAACCTTTGAACTCGAATTTCCTATAGCTAACTAATTTGTCATTTTAGTTAACTATTTTCAAGTAATTATGAGATAATCGATTAATATTTATTGTCCAATTTATTTAAGGGAAAAATAAATTAGACACACATTTCTTGTTGACTTTTCAACAAATCTAACATGAAAGACTTAGGATTGCAAAATATATATTAGAAATAGAGATCAAGAGAGAGAGAAAAGATAAATCTTTCATTGAGCCAAAGTAAGTATGTGAACTCTATGTTGTAGTAGTTTAACATGGAAAATTGCATACCATTGAGTGTTTCAATTTATGTGGGAACTAATATTTTAGTCGAGCATTTTCCTACGACACACGCGGAGATGGATGATATGGCCTATGTTTCTTATGCTAGTGCAATTGGTATTTTGTTCTATTCTATGGTTTCCACTACACTAGACATCGCCCAATTAGTAAGAGTCTTGAGTCGATTCAGGGCTAATTTTGGGCATGGACATTGGGTTGCAAAAGAGAGTCTTTAGGTATTTGCAAGGTAATTCAAAATATTCAAATTTTTTTCATAGTGATGTTTCAACGAACCAACACTTAGTGGATATACAAGGTTTCGTGAATTCTAATTAGGAAATGGATGTAGATAGAATAATATTCACTAGCAAAAATGTGTTTCGACTATTCGGTGGAGTAGTAAGTTGGATCAAGAAGCGACAAGTTGTGGTCTCTTTGTCCACTACATTGGCAAAGTATATGGTATCTAGTCATGCCTATAAGGAAGGCATTTGGATTATAAAATTATGTTTAGATGTAGGGCTAAGTCAAAGAGCTATTACAACTCAATGTGATAGTAACAGTTTCATTTGTCTCGCTAAAAGCCCGACTTTCCATGCAAAGAAAAAACATATTGACATCTAGTACCATTTCATTTGAGACATGATAAAGGATGGATTCAAATTCTTTCTACAAAAATATGAATTAAGAGGTTTCAATGATCCATCCTCAAAACTAAAACTCAAAAATTCTGGAGATAATTGTCATCCATACTCCTTCCACATATTCCATTTAAGTTGGGTTCTCTGTTATGAATATTTCCACATTCAGTCAACTTTGCCAACATGGAGTCGGGCATAAGTTGTGTGAAGCTTTGTAAACATCACACACTTTTGGTGCCGGCCTCAACTGCCACAGACTGTTAATTCTGTTACAAACGTCGTCCCTTCAACAAAACCAATTAACAAACTCACGAGACCAATTAACAATGAAAATTAAAAAATAAATAAAATGTTTAACTATTTAAAATTAAAATAAATATTATCAATATCTATTAACAATGAAAGTTCAAAAATAAATAAAATGTTTAATTATTTAAAATTAAAATAAATATTATCAATATCTACATACATACTATTTATGTTTTTAACCGAGTTTGAAAATAAATTTGTTATTATTTTTAATATGGTTTATAAATATTAATGTGTACTAACAAAGTATGTGTTAATTGGGTGGTTTAGTTTAGAGGATTACGAGGAATGTGGTATCTTAATTGGGTGGTTTAGTTTAGAGAATTAGGAGAAATATGTTATCCTCTCCATCAAGTGTCAATTCTAATAAGTAATATCAGTTTATAATAAACATGATAAATTTAATTCTTTTACGTTTAAAATATTTTTAAGTTATTTATGTTTAAAATATTTTTAAGTTAAATATAATTATAATTTCTATGATTATTATAGTATCTTTTTTATAAATTATTATAGTGGGTTATTTTTTTTTATGTTTAATTTTATATTTTATATTTTTTTTTATTGAGTTTATAAATAATTAAAGAGAATTAGGAAAAAAAAATTATTGTGTATAAATAATTAAAACAAATTAGGAAAGTTTTTTTCTTAATTTTGTAAAGTTTGATAAATCAATTAGATTTTAGTGGACGTTAATCATCATCATCATCATAATTGAAATCCTATTCCCAAATTTATTTGATTAAAATAGATCTAAGTTAATTTAAATACTGATAAAAAACTTTAAAAAATTACAAATACTTTTTATCTATTTAATAAATATTATTTAATAAATAAATTTAAAATTACAATTTTATAATATTTTATTTTTTACTTTTATTAACATTTTCGTTATATATATATATATATATATATATATATATATATATAAACTATAATATATTATAGTTAATATGACTAGACTCGAACAAGTATGAATACTCTAGCAAGTCCAAACCAATGTTCCACCAAGAGTATGGGACGGGGGACGTGTGGGAGTACCTCCAAATTTTAAGGATTTTTGAGAAATGGGGGATGGGGGACGTCACATATATAATATAAAAAAATATAAAAAATAAAAATAATAATGATAATATGATAAATCTCAACAATAACATAAAGGGGGATGTCCAAAAGTCCCATTTTTCAAGGGGAGACGTTCAGTAGTCCCCCTTTTGGAGAGTCTCGTCTCCCACCTTGGGGAGTCGCGTCCCAGCAAGTCCCCCTGCGTCTCCCCAAAAAGGGGGAAACGTCCCCCCTTGAGTCCCCTCTCGTGGGGACGTGGGGGACGCGTCCCCCATGAGCCCCACCCTGGGGAACGCATCCCCATGGAAAACTGGTCCAAACAACGATGGGCTTTTTATAGACACTTTCGAAGGTTGCATGTGCTACACTTTTAGTAAACTTGTATATTAGTATAATTATTGATCATTATTGTATCACTATCGGTTTAGATTAGAGTTCTCTTATCTTTTTTTATAGTAATAATAATTATAATCTATTTTTAAGGTCACGGCCAAGCAGAATACCAAATTGGTGTATGAGACCCCCTTGTTTGTGGGACAAGGGACCCCCCTCCGCCCAGCGATTTGACTAGTAAAGTCTAAGAAGGTATACATACCCTACCCCCCTCTGGATTTGAACCTGTGACCTCTTAAGAGGAAACACATGAAGTAATATTTTGAATAAATATAATGAAATTTTTTGTAATGAATTATGTATTTGTTATAATAGAATATAAATATTTGCATTTTAATTTAATATAATTTTAGTTTGAAGCTTTTTATTTGGGAAATTGGTTTTCAAGTTACCATTTCCTTGATGTTGAAGCTCCCAAAAAACTCTCAAGTTCTCAAAACAATTCCTAGTCAATTGAGCATGTTTCATATCAGTTCCTAAGCTCACGAAACTTAAAAATGTTGAAAATATTAAAACTAATTTTAGAGATGTTGAAAATGACGTACAAATTGCAACTATGATTTATAGCAATCTTCTCAATTAAAAATATTAATAATTAAATTTTCTCCATAAATTAATTTACATGTTTTTATAATAATAATAAAAAAAAAACACATAATTTTGTTAAAAAATTATTGTTATTTCCTCCAATGTTTCACCCAAATTTTATAAAAAAAAATTGATCGAAAAACGTGAAAGAAAATAACAATCAACCGAAAAACTTAGAACACCGAAAATAACAATCGAATTAGTACACCGATCCGCGAGTGGGCGATCGAGCGCGAGAGATTCAATCATTTTTATCTTACTGCACGACAGTCGATATTCCTCGCGATTTTTTTTAATGATAGTAACTTGAATTTATCTACCTTATGTGTTTGTAACTTGTCTGCTTGTTTTCAACAGTTGTCGAGGAGATTTATAACGAAAACACACACATCGTTGGGAGGAGATTAATAATGAGAACACACAAATCGTCACCTATTACGTGGTAGACATAAATCTGTGAAGACCCCCGTCGGATGATGGGGGCAAACATTAATGGCAGATTAAATACGCATTAAATTTTGCTCGATAAACGATAACATTTCGGGAAACGGAATGCAGGGGATGGACTGCAAGTGGAATCGAACGCGAGACCTGTAAACTCATCAATATCGTGGCATGCAAATCGAGGATTCGTAAGGTTACGAGGTGTTTTACCTAATGGATAAGGTCCAAACTTTTCTGGGAATTTAGGTCACGGCCGCCGGGATTTAACGATCACCTTCTCACACAAGAACAGTGCTCCTTATATTTCTCAACCCATCCCGGCATTCCGCATAGAGTGGATGAGTGATAGAAAGTTCCTTCACTTCTCCAATGAGTGATTGATACATCTGTTCTTACAGTCGTCCTCACAGTCGGAGCATAGTTTAGAGGCTGAGATGGCCAATCTTCTGCATTTCACTTTCGGGATCTTCGGTGAGTTGTTGATTTACATGATATAACAGTTTTGGATTTACACATGAGCCTTTAATCCTCTTTCTTTTTCTTTTTGGAATAACA
>ML800594.1:139352-166001 GCA_009831015.1 Picea engelmannii
ATTGTGAGGCAATAATAGACTAATTTTTAGCATGAGGGAACAAACATTACAGAAGGCAACTGATCATCTTGCTGATCGCCACAAAGTTAATGTAATTTCAATCCTCCCTACTTCACTGGTTCTCTGCATTCCCCTCACTGCAAGAAGGAGACTCCGTAGTTAAAATCTTGTCTGAAATTACAGTGTAGCTGACCTTCCATCTTGTGGTTTTGCAAGGAAGCGTGATTTTTTAATTTTTTTTTGAAGTATTTTAATTTTATTGCATAACATCTTATTGCCATGGTTTTCGTTAGTTTTCTAATCAAATTTCGAAATGATTAGAAATAGAATTATATTAAATCTCTCATTACAAACAAAATTACTTATTCAATTGGTATTTTCTGTACAAACAAACTTACTTATTCAATTGGTATTTGCTGTATAGGAAGAAAAGTGTTGTAATGAGGTAGTATATTTTTTTTTTAAATGGTGGGATATTTAAGGGGAATTATAATAAATTGTTCATTACAAACATTCTCTTATTAGTCCCTCTAGAAGTAGTCCCTCTAGAAGGAGTAGAGGGGTTATAGCTATCTATAATTGGTTGACTTCATATTAATTTGTCCTTTCACTATCTTTTCTATTTTCAATGTTTTAAATGTTTAGATATTCAAAGTTTTGAGCATTCACAGTCTTTTTGAATTTTTATTATTTTTATTTAAATGTTTATATATCCAAAGTTTTGAGCATGGACACTACTTAAATAGGCCTAACACAATGCATTTTTTTTTAAATGTTTACATAGCGCGAGTTTATTTAACAGGCTTAACAACATTAAATGTTTAATTAACAGACTTGACAGTCTTAAATGTTTACTTAACAAGTCTATCACAATACATTTTTCTTCAATTTTTGGATACAATCTTATATGCAGTGAATTTGGGCAATATTGTTGTCCACCGACACTCGCATAGTCGACTATAATGATGGAATTGCTTCTACATCATATGTTTCATATTTCTTCTATATTTGGAATGCAATCTAGTCATCATTGAAGATACATATATTCTTCATTGGTTCACTAGTTGTTGCTTGCTCACTGGTTCGTTGGTTCGTTGGATGTTGCTTATTGTTGTTTGCTTCAAATTTTCAAAGTTCAGGTCCTGCAGTTGCAATTGGACATCTTGGTGCTTGCTCATTGGTTTGTTGTTTGTTGTTTGTTCTTGTTTGCTTCAATTTTGTAAGGTTGAAGTCCTGCACCTGCAATTCGACCCGTTCTTTCACTTTGCAGGGTTAAAATCTTGCACCCTTGTTTGCTTCAAGTTTGCAAGGTTGAAGTCCTGCACCCACAATTGGACATGTTGTTGCACTTTGCGGGGTTGAAATCTTGCACCCGCAATTGGACCTGTGATTCTATCGTCCATCATTCACAAGTAAGTTTCAATACCATAGTTTCATTCCTATTCATTGTTTACTGCTTACTATTTACAGTTTGCAAGTAGGAATGTTCAATACTAGGAGGTGCTGAAAATCAAAATAAATATAAAAAAATCTAGAAATAACAACTGAGTGAAAATGCTCTTACAAAACATCCTTAAATGTGACTAATGAGATCAAAGAAACATGAATGTATTACTATCCCCGAAAAGTGTTCAAAAAGAAAGCTTGTTACCTTTGCAAAATATTCGTGTAGAAGAAAACTGCAGCTAGGTATAGAAGGGCTAAGTATGGTACAAAGCTAAGCAAGATGCAAGAAAATTCGACAACATTGTCAAGCATTATCCATCTTTATCATTGACATATTTCAATAAGTTATAAAAAAAACGTTCCAGGACCTGAAATGCAAATCCCGATTCCAAAACGACCTAAGCCCAAACATTAATTTTGATTTCTAAGTATCCTCTCACATGATCAAATGAACTGGAAAACCAAGAGAAGACACAATCAATCTCAGATGATTACTATTCCAATTAGAACTCTTGTAAGGGTTAAGACTTTCAATAGTTGCTAAGAAGACGAAAAAAAGATTGTTAAACCGTCAAATTTCTTTTGGCCATTGGGCTTGACACACAGAAAATTGTTGGGATGGTATTTTGCGATTTCCTAACTAAGTTTTCTTATAATATTTGGGAACAAGAAAAATTCTCTAAACCACTGGCCTAGATTATCCATATTGTATACATAATTCAATTATACAAGAGAAACCGATGTGGAACAGACTAAGCACTTTTCACATTTGATCAATTCACAGATCAAAACATTCAGAATAACATATAGGCGCAAAGTCACTTCTTGAACTATTACAAGACCATAATCTAAGATATTTACCTGTGCATGTGGATAAAAACACTTGAAATGGCTAAAAGAGATCAATACCCATATATTGGATCCTGTCAGGTCCTTCTGATGATTCTTGATATGTTGCAATGGCATAAACAAGACAAATTAGAGGGAGATAAAAGTTGATAGCATCAATAATATGCTTTATGCATTTTGTTACATTCGTCGAGCCAATGAGGCTTATCCGTTACAGGGGTTCATATCAGAACATGACATAAAAAGAATAGACAAATCCATGTAAATCCTACTGGATTCATTATTCGATCAAACTCAGAGATGGTTCAATAACTATATCCAAACAATGGAGGAACGTGAAAAATACTAAAACAAAAAATGCATGAAAAAAAATCAAAATGCAGTTTAGTGACAGAAGTCATACTTCTTCTTGATCTCCTTTATTGGCAAGTTAAATTCTTAGTGGGCACTAGAGTTTGAACACTAGTTTCTTTGTAAATTATGGGATGGGGATCAGCAGACTTGTGAGAAATAAGATGTGTAATCGCAGGATTAGGGGGATTGTGAGAAATATCTTTTTTTCATAAAAAAACTAGTCTAAACTATACAACATTTAACACAAAACATAAAAAGAAGAGTTACAGCCATTACAACATTTAACACAAAATATAAAAAGAAGAGTTACAACTCTTGAGTACAATTTGTTGTGTTTGTTCCAGAAGACCCAAAATAACCTTTGCTCGATAATACATAACATAAAACAAACTAAATTAAAATTAAATCCATGAAGAGCATTGAGGCACCTCAAGTTCTTGGCTCTTGGTTGGGTTCCTCATGACATGTAGCATTTGGCTAATTCATATTCAAAGCAAGAATCCTTTCCACTAGTGACCAATGCCAATGTTGAGCCATGAAGACCATCTTGAATATCTACTTTTGAATATGAACGTGGAGAAATCTCACTCAAGGGAGAATATTTGAGTCCCTGGGATATTGAGGAACTCAAACATTTGATTCACCTGTGAAGTCATCGAGTCCACTTTCAAATTTAATTTCAGAAATTTGGTTCAACATGTTTGCATGAAGGATTGCATTACTTTCTCCAACACTTGAAGAAATATCAATGAATCATTGTTTCAATGACAAACCAAACGTTATCATGAATTTCAAGTTCCAGTTCCATTGGTACTTTCCCCTCCCATTCCTCATACCATCCACACCACTAGAAATCCAAAGACACCACAATTTATAGAGAACTTGTCATCCCATGCTCACACTAGTGCCAATGTTGAGCCATGGAGACCATATTGACTATCTACTTTTAATATCAACTCGGAGAAGTCTACTTTTGAAAATGAGCTTGAAGAAATCTTGGTTAAAGGAGGGGATTGAGTTCTTTCTCTTGGGATATTGAAGAACTAAGAAATTCAATTAAATAGTGAAACCATAGATTCCACTTTCAAATCTAATTCTAGAAATTTGCTTCGTTGGATTTTGCGTGAAGGCCTACATTTCTTTCTCCAACACCTAAAGAAGTCTCAATTGAATCATTGTTTCAATGTCTTGAAGTTCCACTGATATTTTCCCCTCCCATTCCTCATGCCATCAACAACATTGCAAATCCAAAGACACCACAAGTTGTTGAACTTCTCTCATCCCATGCTCACACTTTTCATGCCAATTCTCATCAAGCTCACATCTCACACACCCATCTCCTTTGTGGTGGACATAACAAGCTCAAGGAGTAACATATGCTAGAATGGGTATACCTCAAGGACATCAAAGGAAATTTCCTCTAGAGACTTGAGCTAGGTCATCAAGAAACTCTTGTTAGTGTCATTGTCACATGCTCCCAAGATTGCATTACCAAAGCAAAGGTTGGGGATGAGGGAGGAAGAAACACCCATAGTCGTAGACCAGAACTCCAAAACCAAAAAACCACATGAAAAATTGTGTCTCACCATGGAATCCTTAATTAGCATATGCAACAAAAAAATAAGGCATTGTAATTTGGAGGATCCAATGCCCATAAATTCCTATTTTAAGTTTTGTGTGAAAAGACACTCAAGGATCCAACACATTTTGATTGTAATGGATATGACTATAATGGGAGAAGAGAATAAAAATACCCCATTTTATTTGAAAATTGCCTTTGTTCCTATTCATGCCAAGGCTGGCTAGAAAATCAATGTCTTCACCCCCTTTTATTTGAATATTACCTTCATTCCTACCCATGTCATGGTTGGGAAGATGATCGACGTCTTGATTGTGAACTCTTAATACTTAAAAAAATATGATTGCTTCAAATTACTTAGCCATAACTAGAATGTGATGAATAAGGTGTGATTACCTTCAATACCCGAGAGTGATGGGTTCTCTAAATGAAATCCTATCCTAGTAATCCATAATAGTCAACGGTTCCTCAATCCAAGTATCAGTTTTCATTTTATTCCCAGTTTCAAGTTGCATCCCAAACCATTTTGGGGACTCTTGGCCAATTCCTCCTCAAGGCATAAAAACCTAATGTATCAGAATTTTTGAGTTCCGTGAGATGTTGCAAGATTTTTTAGGCATGGAATAGGTGACGACATTTTCCATCCTCTCCCGAGGCATGGTTTCATAAATTGGACCCCTAAATCCAAATGTTGCATTGCTTCTTACTAACAAAAACCCTAGTTCTCAAAATCAATAAAAACAACTTTCGAGGCATGGGACCCGAGAGTGAGGGATGCTCTAGCTGAAGTTGGGTCTCAAACCAATCAAATCATTGCAATATCGGTCGCACTGAGCTTGAAAACAACCCATAGTGGACGAAGAGAGAGATGATGGAGCAGGAGATCCTATTAAAATGTTGCTCGAGGAAGCCCCCGCGCGATAAAAGAACGAAATGATGGACAACTTCATGCAGATACTTTGAAGGCTTCCCACGGGAGAAGCATATTCATCAAGCGACCATGAAACCCCCTTCAAGGTACATGTAAGTTTTGATATTCCATTATTTGAAGGACTGATAGATGCGTATGTTGTAGATAAATGGTTGAATCTGCTCGAAGTTTATTTTTCGGTCCACAATTTTTCAAATAGGGAAAATATCACTTTTGCACTCCAAAAGGTCATTTCCCATGTTAAAGACTAGTGGGATACTTACTCTGAGAAAAGGGTCGTAGAGGAATCTCTAATGTTTGTGGTGTCGCCTACATGGGATTCCTTCCTAGACGCCATTAAAGAACAATACTACCTTGTTGGAAGATACGAGGACCAGTACACCAGATGGACCACCCTACATCAAGAAAGGGACCAGACAGTACCATATTTCACCAATATTTTCCATACCCTGCGCACCAAATTGGGTATCAAAGACTATGAGCGTCATATGGTGCTCAAATACCGCGGTTTTTTTCATAGATACATTCAAACATAAATGGAGTTTCTAGACATTACCTCATTGGGCACGGCTTATAGATACGTGGTTAAGATCGAGCTGAAATTTAAGAAGAAAAGGCAAGAGTATGGATCTGCAAACCCCTAACAGCCAAAGCAGGGAAAAGGCAGCCCCAACCCACACAGCAAGGGACCAAGTCGATATGGTCACCCTCAGGACAACTAGTCCAAGCCACAACACAATAAGGGCAATGAAAATACAAAGAAGGACACGATAAAATGGTGTGAGTACCATAAAATCCCTTGGCACAACACCGAATAATGTCACTCCAAGCAGTCACTCATGTTCGAACTGAAGGCTTCAGAGTGACAAGATGATTCTAATTCTGAATCAAATACTGAAGGAGAGAAGTGGATTATCGATGTTGAACCTAGTGCCACTGTCACTACCACCAAAGTCCGACCAAGTGAACTAGAATAAATAGATGAAAGAAAATGCCTCTTTCACTCGTAGATGTGGGTAAAGGGAACTCTGCTTCATTTCATTGTCAATAGCAAGATTCAGAAGAACCTGATTTCAGTAGAGGTCGTCAAGCGGCTAGACTTTCCAACGACACCACACCCGTGGCCCTACACCATCGACTGGCTTCGCTAAGGAAGAGATCTCTGTGTCAACCAACAATGTTATCTTCCCTATGACATCAATCCTTTCAAAGATGAGGTATTGTGTTATATTTCTCCCCTTAACGTTTGTGATGTTCTTTTAGAACAACCATATTTGTGGAAGCGTCATGTTATGTATGAGTCTAGACCCCGAAATTTTATTATTACTTTGGGTAGAAAATTGTACAGGATACCATAGGTATCATTGTCTACTGTTATTTCTTTAATCTCTGCTAAGCAATGCAGTAAGGTCATATCATAGATTGAGAAGTTCATATTCTTTATGATCTATTCTCACAGTAAGCAGAAGGTTGTTGCCACATCCATGGCCTCTACATAGAGCCTCTCTTTGTAGAAGAAGGAAGTGGACGGGATCATGGAAGAATATAGAGACATCTTCTACTCACCTACAAGGGTACCGACACACTACCAAGTCAAGCATCCAATTGATCTGACCCCCGGTGCACCTCTACCTAATGGACCAGTCTATCATCACTCATTGATGGAAAATGACGAAATCAGGAGACAAATCCAAGAGCTCCTTAAAAAGTGGCACATCAGACCCAGATCCTCCCCTTGCGGAAGCCTAATTGTACTAGTGCATAAGAAGGATGAGACGTGGAGACTCTGCATTGATTACAAATCCTTAAACAAAATCACAGTCAGGAACCGGTACCCCATTCCCAGGATTGATGACCTTCTTGACCAACTCAAAGGGGAAAAGTTCTTCATCAATATTGACCTAAAGTCTGGCTACCACCAGGTTCCCATTGAACCAACTGATGTATGGAAGACATCCTTCAAATCTAAAGAAGGTCTCTTTGAATGGCTATTCATGCCCTTTGGCTTAACAAATGCACCAACCACTTTCATGAGGTTGATGGATGATCTATTGAGACCCTTCACCAACTCCTTTGAGGTGGTATATTTGGATGAAATCCTCATCTTTAACATAATGTGGGAGGAGCACATGCGGCATATTCAACAGGTTTTGAGCAGTCTGCGGTAGCACAAGCTATATGCCAACTTGGAAAAATGATCTTTTGGCATGAACAAGGTCCAATACTTGGGCTACATTGTTGATGAGAATGGGGTACATGTTGATCCAACTAATATCCAAGTCATCTGTGACTTTCCATCCCCGACCACACTAATCGAGCTTCGAAGCTTCTTAGGACTAGCCAAATTCTATCAATGGTTCATGTTGGGATTCTCCCATATTCATGGGCCCTCATCCAGGTGACCAAGGGAGATGATAGGGTCAAGTTTGTGTGGGGGAAGGATAAGCAAAGAGAATTCTATTACCTAAAGCATCGCTTGTGCTCATCTCTAGTACTCTCCTTGCTCGATTTGCAACAACCGTTCGAGATTAAGATAGATGCATCTAACTATGTTGTGGGCATAGTTCTCACTCAACACGGGCATCTGATGGAATACCATAGTGAGACACTCTCCGATACTGTCCAGAAATACCCCACCTATGACAAGGAAATGTATTCCATTGTACAAGCCTGTCGTCAATGGAAACATTACATTCTGGGAAAAGAGATGATCATACACATTGATCACAAGCCTCTACAGTTCATACAAACACAAGGGAAATTGCAGAATGACCACCATCATAAGTGGTCCACCTACCTGCAGCAGTTCCATCTCAATATCAAGTATAAGACAAGTATCTCAAATAGGTTCTTTGACTGCCTCAGTCGGCCTCCTGTGGCTGCACTCACCATTATGCTCCATTCCTGTGAACATTAAGCATCTGAGTGGACCCAACTTTATCAGCAAGATCCAGAATTTGCCACCACCTATCAGCTCTTGGGTATAGGCACGACTGTCATCGATTTTCACATTCATTATAGAATCTTATGCCACCTGGGACATCTATGTGTTCCTACAAGTGAGCATGCAAAGATGATTTGGGAAGCCTACTACAGTCAGGTGGTAGGACATTTTGGCGTGGAGAAAATTGTGGTCGTTCTTTAGAAACATTTTTATTGGCCAAAACTTCGACATGACATCAACACGTATATCAAATATTTCACTGCCTGTTCCATTGCCAAGCCAACCATCAAGAAGCAAGGCTTATACACCCCTCTTCCTATTCCCGAGAAGCCTTGGGAATCCATCTCAATGGATTGCATGTCTGGCCTATCATCCACCAAGTAAGGAAATGACTGTGTATTTGTGGTCGTTGGTCAGTTTTCGAAGATGGTCATCCTCACAGCGGCAGATACTGCTAATATATTCTTCGAATGAGTGTGGTTCCACTTTTGGATACCACAGACCATCATATCCTACCAGGACAACAGGTTCCTCAACACATTTTGGTTGAGTCTTTGGTCACTGTTGGACACCAAGCTCACAAAATCCACTTCTTTCCACCCCCAAACCGACGACCAAACAAAGGCCGACAATTATATGATTGTGCACATCCTACGCATGTACAATTATGAGCATCCACATACATGGGACAAGAGTCTCCCCTATGTGAAACACAGTAACACCAAGGCTCTCCATAGCTCCATCGACCATATCCCATTTCAGGTGGGTCTGGAATTCCAACCCTTGGGACCCATTGATGTTGCACTTCCTCTTTCCAACACACAGATAGACTCTTCCCATGATCAATCTACGATCAACAAAGCCACCAAATTCATTGAGCAGATTCAACACATCCGCCAACAGGTCTAGGATATTTTGCAGAAATCCAATGCTAAGTACAAGCAATGCCATGATCAACACATGTTACCACACCATTTTCAGGTTGGTGACAAATTCTAGTTACATTTGTAGAAGGAGCATCTCACGGGGCCCCATCGGAAGCTTCACCCACTTCGCTATGGGCCTTACACTATCACCAAGGTTGTGGGTAGGAATTATTTTGTTCTCAACACTCTTCCTTTCCTTGGTCTGCATACAGTGTTCAATGTGAACCTCCTTTGGCCATATTTTCCACCATTATTGGACACCTCAGAGACTACAGAACCGATGAAACCAACAGATCTCAACCCTGACTACATGGAACAAGAATCCACTGATTAGATAGTGAAAATATAGGTCAAGGGCACTTGCCAACAGAGGATCCAGTTGTATCGAGTTTTCAAGGCAGGGCAACTCCTACACCAAGGAAAGTGGCTCACCGAGGGACAAATCCAGCAGAAGTTTCCTCACCTGATGGGGGAACTCAACACAATGGAGACCATTGCTTCCTAATGGGGGAGTATTGATCCAGGTGGATATTGGTGGCCACCCACCTATTCCAATTGGCTCCTCTTGTCCATTTTTGTTCAACACGTTCTTTCATACTTTTTTGTAATTGTGGGTTCTACACTTATGGGGATGTATGAAACCCCACATATCCTCTAGGGGGATATTGATGGCCTCTCACCTAATCCAACTTGCTTATTTTGTATGTTTTCATGTCATCACATCTTGTTGTACTTCCAGGGCCCTAAACATTGTTTTTTTGGCTCACCACAGTCAAACTGTAGACAAATTAAAAGTTTGATGGTGGAATGTGTAGTTCTCTGAAAGACCTTAACAACGGGCTATCACGCGCCTAAAACAGAGGTCGTGTGCAAAAGTTACAACCTTGGGAAGTTGAGGTACCAACTTACGCCAACTTACCCATAGGGGCCCACATGACTTTTGGAATTTCACCTTCTAGGGTTAAGTTTTTGGATGTCTAGGGTCTGGACATTCATGAGTAATATCAAAAAGACCTTTGGAGACTCATTGTAATCCATTCTGTTAGCGATCAAAAACGCACTGGCATTTTTGAAAGAACCATGCCTAATATTGTAAGGAAAATTTTCCTAGATTACCTAGATCCAAATCCAAATCTGATTGCACCATTGGAAATCTTATGATCTGTAGATGTCGATCGACTATTGGAGCATGCAAAATGGACATTCCACGGTTGAGAAAATTGATTTTTACTAAGGCCGTTTATTTCTGGAAAATCTGCCTTTTCGGTGGTTTAGAGGAACAGGACGACTGTTCATTAACCAACGAAAGCAGTGCTTTCGGTAGTTAATCCACCCAAAAGTATTCTATGTTAACCACCGAAATCCTGTAATGACCAGAATACGTGAAATTTCGCCCAGATCAGGAATTTTCGAATCAGAATGAGATGAAACCTCTTGGAATAGACACGTGGTGAATTATTAAGTTAGATCCAATGGTTACTTTGATGGATAAGGCAAAAAAGAGGTGTTTTAATCAAGTTTGGTACATTTTTCAAAGGCAAAAATATAGGGATTTTGGCACACCTCAGAAAATTCGAATTTTACCTCTTGGAAGAGTCATCAGTCAGCCTTGGGAGGCTATCCTGCACTACACCAACAATCAACAAGAGATAAATCTGGGATTGACCTCATTTTGGGGAATCATCCCACTTCCTTTGCAACTGAATTTTGAGTTACTATTTTTAGTATATTTGATCCCTGTTTTCAGGATCTCAGAACTACTTTGTAAAGCTATAAAGCTTAGGATAGAAGACAAACTAAGGGTTCGATTTTGGGTTCTACATGATGCTACTGTAAGAAAGACCTATTCTTATTATATGAAAATTTGCAAGCTTCCTTCAGTTGTGTTGTCAGACTTTTCTTTTCTGTTCTCTGATATCTTATGAGTGAATGTTCTTTATTGATGCTCATTCAATCTGCATGTGACTGTCATCTCACTAATTGATTGATTTAGTTGAGAATCATAAGTTATTTCCTTAGTTATTAAACCCATTGTGCTTGTTTTATATGAGTATAATCTGGTTCGATAGCTATTTTATCTTCCATTTAATCAAACCTTGTCTGACTACATTACTAGAAGGCCTTGTGAGATTTTATATTTCTAGACAGTCTTGAAAACACAGTCCAGTCCCTAGATATTCATCTTGATCCAAAAAACCACATCATTATTAAGAAAATATTTCTCAAAAAGAGTTAGTTACCAAGCATCTCCGACTTACAGCCTAGGAGAGTTTCCTGGAGTGATAACAAATTGGCACTGTTGCCGGGGAGAGGAGATCGAAGCTCAGCTTCCCTGGGAGACGACATAGATTCATCTTTGATGATAGACAAAGCCTGGACATTATTTCGGTTGTAATTATCTATCTGGCGACTCCATGAAGGACGGATCTGTTGGCAACTCCACTGGTATATAAATGAATCAGATCTTAGAAAAGAGGTATGCGTTCTGCAATTTCTCAAGTATTGTTGGTTTCCCTAATCCAGTGCCTAGCAGAGATGAATGGGAAAATAGCCTTCCCAGATTTCGAGGTGAAGAGTGGGAAGTACTAGCTGAACATTTGTTGGATTTCCATGACTTCATTGACCGGCTTGAAATTGTACATGAAGATGTTCAAATCAAGCTCTTCAAATTTTCTTTAGAAGAAAACGCTCGTGAATGGTGTCAATATCTTCCTAATCTTAGTATCCATTCTCTGAAGGATTTTCATGTGGCCTTCAATTCATATTACGAGAAGTTTTACTCAGCTGATCTTATTTTTGATCACTGTTGTAAAGAATCTGCATTCCACATCCAACATTCAGTCAGTATTTTTTCTGATTGTAAATATGTTGGTGATAGTCATATTATAGACACATTTGTCATTGATTCGAATGTCTCTTATAGTTTTGACTATGGGATTAAGGAGGATTCATATTTTGATAAAGAAGTTGCTGATATAAATTCAGTATCCCAAGAAATTCAGAAGCAACTGTTCTTTCCTTCATCACCGATACTTATCATTCTTGATCTAGAATCTGCAGCAGATATCAAACAATCCATGATTAGTACAGAAATCAGTCTACAACCATTTTCATATTTACGGATAGCTGAAAGTGCCAGTCTTCATGAGAAAGAAAATACCCAGAGATTTTTTGATTTTCAGCTCAAACAACAGGAAGAGGTTTTTCTTTACAGCCTCGCTGATCCTTTTGATGAATATTGCGAGTCTTTGAGTAGAACATATGTCAATCTGTCTTTGAAGGAAGGTTGGTTTTGTTTCCATGTCAAACTTCATTTCTGTATGTTATGGTTTCTAATATTTTTCAAGTCAAGATCAAACAAGATATCAGTAAGTTAGTTTCTTACTTGGCTTCATTGGAAATTCAATTTTACTTGATCAATCTGTTTTTACTGGTTAGAAGTAGGAATAGATAGAAAATAAGCTCGTCATCGAGCATGAGATCATTTTCAGTTTAGTAGTTTGCAGCAGGAACTTGTGTTCATATTTTTATTACAGTTTGAATAAGTTGTAGGGATGGATGAGAAGAATTGGCAAACATGACGACAGGAACTTGAAAAATGTTCAGACTGGGGAGAATTCGAGCTTACAGGATGCTGACTGTCAAGTCACTTCCAAACACTCTGATTTCTTGGTACTAGTTAATAGCAAAGAACCTATAGTTTTAAAGCAAACAATGCATGACCTGCGTGATGTAGGTGTTGATATTCTTACATTGGGACAGTGTTAGTCCTATGATGGGAATACTTTTCTCCAGATCGATGGGAAGGAAGGTTTCCATAAATAAAGGTTCACTGGTGGTTCAACTGAGAAATTATTCCTTTCCAATGCTTTCTGCATCAATGGGTAAATACGAGGGAAACATAATCCTTGCTCAGCAAGCAACAACATTTCCACCTCAATTTTTGCAGGATGTATATATTGGAAGATGGCACAAGGTTGAAATGTTTCGTTCTATGAGTGGTACAACACCTCCACTTAAAATGTACTCTAAGTGCTTATTCATTTTTAAAAAGCAGAAGTTGCCTATGGAGTTGGTTTTGAACCAACATTTGCTGATGTGAGCTATGTTTTTACTATTGCACTTAGGAGAGCCAATTTAAGTGTTAGAAATGTGGGCACTATCCCTCCAGGTAATGTTTCAAATTCTGTACCTCTTCGATATGGAAATTACATTCCTACAGAGCATTAACCAAGCAAAAAAGAAAGAAGCTTACCTTGGTGGGATGACGTGCGATACTACATTCTTGGTAGAAATAGTATTAATTCTTCTAACTTTAAATTGATCCTTGTAGCAACAACAGATCCTTACGAAAGAAGTGATAAGTTGCAAATTGTTGCCAATACTATGGACATTCAGCAGTCAGAAGGTCGGCTTACATTTTCTGCAAAGGAATTCAACATTTTTATTAGCAGCTTGGAGCATATACTGAAGAATTACAGCCTGAAACTGCCAACTGATGTCATGGGAAGCATTTACGTGGTTTGTTATTCTCTTATAAGCCTGGTTTTTCCCATGTTGTTCATGCTTACCTCAGCAGGAAAAATCTAGCCTCGGAATCAAATGTTGGAAAGTTGAAAGAAGCCCGAAAGTCTAAACTGAAGATACTGACCATGCATTGTTTCCAGAACAAACTCCATTTACAAAGATCTGACTGTTGTGTCTATTCAAGCAGGTGTCTGCGTTGATAAATTTGCTGTTACAAATGAACACACAGACTTGGCTTCATTAAAGTTCTTAACCATCGAAAAGTTTACCACATTCAAAATTTAAACTTTCGTGCTCTTGCACACGCCCAACTTCAAGTGAGCTTGTGAGTCTGTTCATTATTATAATCCGCAGAGAAGAAAGATTATGGGTGCAAATTCTTATGGTTATCATTATAATTAGTTGGTGAATAACTGTCGAAACATCATGTATATGATCGGGTTGTCAGTTCACATCCAGGTTGATATGGCACAGACTCTCGTGATACAGCACTTCATAACTGAATGGATTTCACATGCGAATCGTCAGCGGATCAGCCAGATCAGCCACGAGTTACATTACATCATGGAGCAGATTTTGGCATTCGGTTGTTTGCCGAGATTTGGGTGTCTCACGCCGAGCCTAACTGTATGTGGAGGTGTCTCAAACTCCTTTCAATTGTGCATTAAGTTCTCTGATGGTTATCAATGAAAAACGACCCATAAACTTCTCATACCGGCGCGCATTCGCAACTTCAGTCTCGTTCAAAAGGGTAACGGATGGTCGAAATTCTAGTTTACAGAGTAAACTCAATGATACAGGTGTACGTCTCCTCATCAATGGCTTAAATTTCGCTCAAACAAATCGGGGCCTCAAATTCCGATTACAGATATTTCGAATCTCCAGAGGTTTTCGAGGAGCTAATTAAAGTGAACTCTGATTTGGTTGCTCTTGATGATAAATTTCGAGAAATCTTTTCATTTATTTTGGAGAGGTTCTTTCTTCTATTTTGATGGTATTGTTCGATATTATCAAGATCTGGTACATTATTTCGATGATTTGCAGGAAGGAGTGTATGTGCAAAGTACCATAGAGAGTGTTATGGAGAATGAGGATGGGCAACAACTTTTAGTGGAAGCCTTAGTTCTTCTTGGAGTTATGTTACTCTTGATGGAGCATCGTTTGAATGGTGGTGTGAGGGAACGACTGTTGATTGCATTTTTTCGTACCAAGCGTTCTTCAGAAGTTTCAAATATTGACCTATTGTGCACGTTATGTCGTACATTTTCTCCTGTATCTGCCTCTCCTTTATCATCTGTAACTACTTTTGTTCCTTTTCGTCAAGATTCCCCATCACCAGTGACACCAGCTATGATTTTAATTCAAAAAGTAGAAGGCTTGTCCTGTATGTCGTGGAAATTGTAACTGTAAAGCTTTTTTGCGGGGAGATGGTGTTATGAAGGCTAGCACAAATAAAACATGAAGTGCAGACAAGATACGATACCTCTATTACTTTCTTTCTATGGTTCTCCCTATGTTGAAGCAGATTCATTATGATCAGTGCTTGGAGCAGGATGCAGAGCTCAGGATTCAAGGAGGAGCAACAAAAAAGCTGAAAGTTCCTAGGGCTAAACTCAATATAGAAGAAAGATTGTATTGTGACAATTGCAGTACCTCTATTGTTGACTACCACAGAAGTTGCTCAAATTGTTCGTATGATATCTGTGTCACATGTTGTCAGGAGCTTCGAGAAGGTTTCCAGCCTGGAGGTGATGAAGCAGATTCAGTCCAGCAGTTAATGATGGAAAAGTTTGGATTAGCATTGAGAGTAGAGGTCGATGGGTTTGGCACCTGTAGGACCAAGCCACAAGTCAGATGAATCATCTCCTGTGAACTCAGGCAGATAATGATTCCCTTTCAGTTCTACAGAAGAAAACACATTGGGTGGCTATGCATTGATCCTTGTTGATTCTTTGGATACATTGGCACTGTTTGGTGATAAGGAAAGATTTAATGTCGCAGTTCAATGGCTGGGAATGTTGAGCCAACTACCTGAACACACAAATCTTTCTTTAGCGTCTGGAAACAATTTAGATTTACACCAGAGGGCTTCAATCTTGCTACATCTAGTATGCAACCTGGTCAAAGGAGTTACCCCCTGCGTCCCAAGTTAATTGAGAGCACCTGCTGGCTTTTTAAAGCTACCAGGGATCCATTGTATCTTAATGTTGGCTGAAACATTGTTGTCAGTTTACAATATGCTGCATGATGCTCTTGTGGATATTGTCACATAGCAGATGTAGAATCCCACCAACAAGATGATCACATAGAAAGCTTTTCCTTGCTGAAACAGTTAAATACTTCTGGTTTATTTTTTATTTGGCTATGGGTGGGGAAAACATGATGGAGATAAGACCATACCCGTACTTATTTAGCACAGAAGGCCATTTATTCCCCATGACTCCTGAGATATATTTAACAACAGAGTATTGCACTCATTCTGGAAGCTTTTGCAAAAGTAGCCATCAGCGTGAAGGAATGCTAAATGAATTCAAAATATAAAGTTTGTTCGTGGAAAGGAAATTTAAAAGGAATATCTCTAAATGGAACTGGTTCAGTATTGGTTTATTTTGAGGAAAGATTCTAAAGTAATTATTAGCATGGAGGACATTGCATCAGATGGAGAGGCAAAAAACAGTTAAAGAGATTGACAGATTGAAATCAAATTCTGGAAGCACCAGTGATGATGCTTTAAGTCACGATAAAATATGCAGAAACCTTGTGAAATGTGATCAACAAGGGAGCATGAAGAGCCTTCTATCAAGCTTGTTTTTGCCCAAAGGAAATCCTGGCTTGAAATTCCTTGCTCAGACTACAGAAGATTTTAGAGAGGTAACACCTTTTTAAGCTGTTTTTAAGTTACACGTTTTGGTGGCTTAGGTGAACATTTCAATTGTTCATTAGCCACCAAAGGGCAGAGGTCTTGAGCACCTTAAGCTATGCTACTCATCATGGATTGATTCTTGATTTTCCCAATTACAATTACCCTCTTCGGAAACTGGTAAGTTGTAACCTGTTCAGTCAAGCTCATGAACTCTATTCAGAAATGAAAAACAAAGGGTTAATACATGGGTCAACAGCCCGATGTTTATACTTGTACTGTATTTATAGACAGACTCTGTAAGAAACAAGCTACTAATGAAAGATAATGTAGCTTTGTATAGAAAATTCAGACTTTTTAGATTGCAGTTGAAGGAACAAGCAGTCCCAGCAGCTAGACCACTTGGATTAGAGGCCCTTGCTCAAATTTCCACTTCTATGGAAGGATATTTGCAAGATGAAACACATCAGGAGGAGATTACAGGTTTAGTCAGAGAGATGAGCTTCGTCTAGCAAACCCTGAGGTCTTTGTACTCTTGCAGGTAATCGAGATTCATTAAGTTTTGATTTTTGGGTAAGTTTATGTTTTCGGTGGTTTAGGCGAGCCCATGTGTGTGCTCATTAACCACCGAAAAGGATGAATGACTCCATGGACCAATACTAAAGGCACAAGGTCTGCTAGGTTCTTGGACACCTCACAGGGAAGTATCCATCCCAGTTGGAGCCATATGTTAGCGATAAAAAACGCACTGGCATTTTTGAAAGAACCATGCCTAGTCTTGTAAGGAAAATTTTCCTAGCTTCCCTAGCTCCAAATCCAAATCTGATTGCACCATTGGAAATATTATGATCTGTAGATGTCGATCGACTATTGGAGCATGCAAAATGGACATTCCACGACCGAGAAAATTGATTTTTACTAAGGCAGTTTATTTCTGGAAAATATGCATTTTCGGTGGTTTAGGTGAACAGGACGATTGTTCATTAACCACCGAAAGCAGTGCTTTCGGTAGTTAATCCACCCAGAAGTCTTCTATGTTAACCACCGAAAGCCTGTAATGACCAGAATACGTGAAATTTTGCCCAGATCAGGAATTTTCGAATCAGAATGAGATGAAACCTCTTGGAATAGACAGGTGGTGAATTATTAAGTCAAATCCAATGGTTACTTTGATGGATAAGGCAAAGAAGAGGTGTTTTAATCAAGTTTGGTACATTTTTCAAAGGCAAAAATATAGGGATTTTGGCACATCTCAGCAAATTCGAATTTTACCTCTTGGAAGAGTCACCAGTCAGCCTTGGGAGGCTATCCTGCACTACACCAACAATCAACAAGAGAGAAATCTGGGATTGACCTCATTTTGGGGAATCATCCCACTTCCTTTGCAACTGAATTTTGAGTTACTATTTTTAGTATATTTGATCTCTGTTTTCAGGATCTCAGAACTACTTTGTAAAGCTATAAATCTTAGGATAGAAGACAAACTAAGGGTTCGATTTTGGGTTCTACATGCTGCTACTGTAAGAAAGACCTATTCTTATTATATGAAAAATTGCAAGCTTCCTTCAGTTGTGTTGTCAGACTTTTCTTTTATGTTATCTGATATCTTATGAGTGAATGTTCTTTATTGATGCTCATTCAATCTGCATGTGACTTTCATCTCACTAATTGATTGATTTAGTTGAGAATCATAAGTTATTTCCTTAGTTATTAAACCCATTGTGCTTGTTTTATATGAGTATAATTTGGTTCAATAGTTATTTTCTCTTCCATTTAATCAAACCTTGTCTGACTGCATTACTAGAAGGCCTTGTGAGATTTTATATTTCTAGACAATCTTGAAAACACAGTCCAGTCCCTAGATATTCATCTTGATCCAAAAACCACATCAATTATTAAGAAAATATTTCCCAAAAAGAGTTAGTTACCAGGCATCTCCGACATACAGCCTAGGAGAGTTTCCTGGAGTGATAACACATTCTACCCAAACAGATGCTCATAGTAGCCACATCTCTTCTTAGAGATAGCTACCACCATTCGAGCAAGTGTTTCAGTTCTGTAATTTTACAGTTTCAACCTATTTCATTATTCAATAGAAGATATTGTTCACTGGATATCTGTTTTATTTTTCATATCTTTGTGTTTATCGTATTCAGTCTGTTAATCAGTTCGTTCATATCCTAAATACAGATCATAAATCCTATGCTGAGAATCCAACGGAGATGAAGGATCCTCAATCCAAGTCACATTTTTCATCATATGTCAAGTTGCAAGTCACATCCCAAACCATTTCTGTGACTCTTGGCCAATTCCTCCTCTAGGCATAAAAACCTAACGGAGCAACATTTTTGAGTTCTGTGAGATGTTGCAAGATTTTTTAGGCATTAACTAGGTGACCACATTTTGTATTTGCTCCTAAGGCATGGTTTCATAAATTGGACCCCTAAATCCAAATGTTGTGTTGCTTCTTACTGAGAAAAACCCTAGTTCTCAAAATCGATCAAAACACAAAATTATGAGGCATGGGACCCAAGAGTGAGGGGTTATCTAGCTGAAATATTATGCCATTAATCCAATGGGGATGACAGTTCCTCAATCTGAGTCTTAGTGTCCGTTATATGATGAGTTGCAAGTCGCATCCCAAACCATTCCAGGGACTCTTGACCAATTCCTCCTCAGGGCATAAAACCCTAATGGAGAAACACTTTTGTGTTCCATGAGATGTTTTAAGCTTGTTTACACATGGACTAGGTGACCACATTATCCATCTATTCCCAAGGAATGGTTTCATAAATTGGACCCCTTAATCCAAATGTTGCATTGCTTAAAACTAAGAAAAACACTAGTTCTCAAAATCGATGAAAGAAACAACTTCTGAGGCATGGCACTCGGGAGTGACAGGTCCCCTAGCTGAAATCATATCCTATTAATTCATAGGAGTCGCCAATTCCTCAATCCGAGTCTCGGTTTTTGTTTTATGCCTAGTTGCAACTCGCATCCCAAACCATTTCCGGGACTCTTGGAAATTTCTTCCTCAGGGTATCAAAACCTAACGGAGCAACATTTTTTTGTTCCATGAGATGCTACAAGATTTTTTATGCATGGAATAGGTGACACAAATTTCCATCCTCTCCCGAGTAATCGTTTCATAAATTGGACCCCTAAATCCAAATGTTGCATTGCTTCTTACTGAGCAAAACCCTAGTTCTCAAAATCGATGAAAAAAAAAACTTATGAGGCATGGGAACTGGGAGTGACGGGTGCTCTAGATAAAATCCTATGCTAGGAATACAACAGACATGATGGTTCCTCAATCCAAGTCACGATTTTCTCTATATTCCCAGTTGCAGGTTGCATCCCAAACCATTTCGGGGACACTTGGCCAATTCTTCCTCATGGCATAAAAACCTAATGAAGAAACATTTTTGAGTTCTATGAGATGCTGTAAGATTTTTTAGGCATGTAATAGGTGACCACATTATCCATCCACTCCTAAGATATGGTTTTATAAATTGGACCCATTAATCCAAATGTTGCATTGCTTCAAACTGAGAAAAACACTAGTTCTCGGAATCGATGAAAAAAATAACTTCTGGGGCACGACACCTAGGAGTGAGGGGTGCTCTAGCTGAAATCTTATCCCATTAATCCATTGGAGTAGATGGTTCCTAAATGTGAGTCTAGGTTTTTGTTTTATCCCCAGGTGCAAGTCGCATCCCAAACCATTTCTGAGACTCTTGGCCAATTCCTCCTCAGGGCATAAAAATATAACAGAGTAGCATTTTTTAGTTTCGTGAGATGTTGCAAGCTTGTTTAGGCATGGAATAGGTGATCACATTGTCCATCTCCTCCCAAGGCATGGTTTCATAAATTGGACCCCTAAATCCAAATGTTTCATTGATTCTTACTGGGCAAAACCCTAGTTCTCAAAATCGATGAAAATAACAACTTCTGAGGCATGGGACCCAAGAGTGAAGGGTTCTCTAGCTGAAATCATATGCCAGAAATCCAACAAAGATGACGATTCCTCAATCCGAGTCTAGTTTTTCGTTATATTCCCAATTGCAAGTCGCATCCCAAACTATTTTGGGGACTCTTGACCAATTCCTCCTTAGTGCATAAAAACCTAACGGGGCAACATTTTTGAGTTCCTTGAGATGCTGCAATATTTTTTAGGCATGGAATTGGTGACGATATTATCCATCCACTCCTGAGGGGTGATTTCATCAATTCAACCCCTTAATCCAAATGTTTCAGTTCTTCAAACTGAGAAAAACACAAGTTCTTGAAATCGATGAAAAAAAAAACTTATGAGGCATGGGACCCAGAAGTGAGGGGTTCTTTAGCTGAAACACTATCCCAGTAATCCATTGGAGTCGATGATTCCTCAATTCGAGTCTCAATTTTCATTTTATTCCCAGTTGCAAGTCGCATCCCAAACCATTTCGGGGACTCTTGGCCAATTCCTCCTCGGGGCATAAAAACCTAACGGAGTAGCATTTTTGAGTTCTATGAGATGTTGCAAGCTTGTTTAGAAATGGAATGGGTGACCACATTATACATCCTCTCCCAAGTGATCCAAAAATATCTTTTAACGACAATGGTTGAGTTATTTTGCATGAGTTATTTTACCATTTAGGAATTGAATGAAAGAGGAAGAATTAAATATTCAACATAGAAGCCATATATAAATATATAGATCTGGAAATAAGCATGAAGATCAACGAACCATAAACACCAAATTTATAATGGAGTTCGGTAATCTCACCTACGTCTTCGGGCCTTCGTCTCAGTGGGTGAGGCTTTCTTATTTTTGTTCAAAGCTTCAAATGTATATCATAAAAGTGCAAATGGATTACAAAAATGAGCTAGTTGTGTTCTGTTAGATATCAAGAACCCATCAAAACTAACGACACTGAAAATGGATGATCGAAGCTCCCAGAAATGGCCTGCAAAGGTGCGCTCCTCAATGGCTTCCCTACATAAAAATGGCTTTGCCTCAACAATTCATCAACATTTTCCTGATCTGAACCTCCTTCCTGGCTTCAAGAACCTCTGGTTTATATAGACTTGAAGTGGGTAACAACCTCCCAACTTCTGTCCAAGATCTCACCTCAAAAAGGGCCCAAGATCCTCCAAAAATGGATTAAATCCCCTCAAACAGGCTTAAAATCCATTAAAAATCTTATCATATAGTTAAAAACCCACTATTTGGCCAAAATTAAGGGTACAACCCTCAAATCTGGGCTCCTGGTCATAGCATGCCTCCATGTGACCCTGTTCTAGGTTGGTGTTGGCCCTTAGCCCTTAGCTCTCGGCCCTTGGTCGCAATCGTTGCCATATGGCCATAGCTCTGAGCTCCACGTGCTTATGGGTTGTTTAGCCCCATGGTCATGAGCTTCTGGTTACGTCCTTGGTTAGTGGGCTATCTCGGTCGATCGGGGATAAACCCTAAACCTCCATGCCAAACCTTGTAGATAGAGTCATATGATATCCCAACACAATTTAGGGCTAGACCCCAATGGTTATCCGCGTGCGCCAACATGTATGGAGTGGTCATATGTGATGGTTCTATGGAATAGGCCATTTGTAATCGCATCGGGGGCTATATCACATGGTTATGCACTGGAGTGTCTGCGCCTTTGGTTACATGGTAGGGTCCTATGCAGGTGCGTCGGGGGCTGGGGAATAGCCCCAACGCTATTCTCTGCCAAACGAACCTGCCTTTCACTTTAAATAAAAGTTTTATCCCTTGGTTTACAAGGAACACCAAGGGTGGGCTGGTAGCCCAGCCCTTCCAATTCACTCACCCAGACCGAAGTTCATGGGTTCGACTCCTTGAGAGTCCATTCCATTTTGCAACCAAGTTGTCCCACCAATGGAGGGGTGCCACGTGGAAGCCCAAGATTGGGCCACGTGGCACCATCGCATTCACCCAAAAATTCCACGTGTCAAATTATCATTCAACTACCTATCACAATATCTACCTAGTCAACATCCTTTGTACCTACCACGCCATCCCATTGCCACGTGTCATACAGACCTTTCCATGTCAGCATGTGCCATGTGTCACCCTTACAGTGGTGCCACATGTCACACTCTAACTCATCCACCTATCATCTATCATGCCCAGTCATCATGCCAATGCACCACTACCACATCACCTATATGGTCGTACGAACTGTACGGTCAGCTGCCACATCAACATTGTATGGACTGTAGAGTCAGCAAAATTTTCCATGTTTATCAAAACGAACAGACCGTGATATCTTTCACATACTACATCTGTTTGAGCTTGTTCAAGTTGTGTTGGGTTCATATCGACGAGGTCTACGCACACATCTGTTTTGAAGATATTATGAGCACTTTTATTTTTAGGCCTTCTTGGACCCCATCTTGGCTCCTAGATCCATTTTGGATCACGCCTCCCCACTAAAGACCTTTTGGTCCTCCAAAAGGTTACAAAATTGACCTTATTGATTACATACTCATAAGGATAAAACACAACACTTTGTTGAACACAAATGATGTTATAACAGGTCATCATTACAACATGTGTGATTACATTAATGGAAGCAAAATACAATGAAGTTGTAACATCCACCTCTGGAAAAACCAAGTGGTTGTTTTCTTTCCTTCATGTTGTTCCTCTTGCTTCGTTGGTAATGCCTCTTCCTTTTTGAGTACATGCACAATCCTTTTGTCCTTCTTTGGATCAAACTCTGGATTAAGCTTCCAACATTTAGCCTTTTGATGTCCACCCTTGTTGCAATAAGTGTAGTGGATTTTTGGCATCCAAACTTGTTTGCCCTTGTCTTTCTTCCGTTTTGAAGTCGAGTCTTTATGTCGTGTCTCCTTCCTACTCGACATAAATTTCCTGTACAAAGATTGTCTCTTCCAACACTTGGCCACACAATGCTTAAGTGAATGACAAAAAGTACAAGGATACATATTCCACAAGTTTTGGATTACATGATTATGTTTTTTATAATCAAAATGAGATTTGGAAAAACCATGACCTTTATACCTTTCTTTTTGATCTTCACTTTTCTTTGGAGATGACTTGCATTCAGTATCACCATCAAGGAGTGATACACCATCACCTTTCGTGAAGTGTTCCCGCAATGAATTAAGTTGGTCATTTGAAGCATCACTTGCTTCCAATGTTTTGGAGCATTCTCCAGTCTCCACTTCGCCATATCCCAATCCTAAATAACGAGGTCTTTCCACAACCTCTATAGGATTAACAATACCTTGGCCCTTATTTCCAAGGCCCTTTCCTTCATAACCCATCTTGGTTAGCAATCTCAAACCTATACCTCTTATATGTTTTTCAAATGCACCAAAATAACCATCTTGATGGGAACAATGTGAAATTGATGAAAAACTTACACTGCATACCTCAAAGATGTTTTCTAATTTGGGTGTAGAAGGAAATTCCTTCAATTCTTCCTCACATTTTTCATTCCTTGAAGTTTTCCCTTGAATCGATCTCTTTCGTTCCGATTAATCTTCATACAACACTTTCACCATCTCCGACATGGAAAAGAGAGTTTTTCGCATATCCTTCTCATCTTGAGAAAGTCCCTCTTTAGATGCCATTTTCTCAACTGAGATGATTT
Source organism: Picea engelmannii (assembly GCA_009831015.1). Classification (NCBI taxonomy): domain Eukaryota; kingdom Viridiplantae; phylum Streptophyta; class Pinopsida; order Pinales; family Pinaceae; genus Picea; species Picea engelmannii. The sequence goes on from ML800594.1 coordinate 163,391, forward strand.
TTTCCCTGGTAAACTTGCAAATTCAAAAACCAATCGTCAACTAGCTCTGATACCACTTGATCCGAAAAGATCTTTTAACGACAATGGTTGAGTTATTTTGCATGAGTTATTTTACCATTTAGGAATTGAATGAAAGAGGAAGAATTAAATATTCAACATGGCAGCCATATAGCAATATACAGATCTGGAAATAATCATGAATAATGATAAACCATAAACACCAAAGTGATAACAGAGTTCGTAAATCTCGCCTACGTCTCCGAGCCTTCGCCTTAGTGGGTGAGGCTTTCTTATTTATGTTCAAAGCTTCAAATGTATATCATAAAAGTGCTAATGGATTACAAAAATGAGCTATATGTGTTCTTCTAGATCTCAAGAACCCATCAAAACTGACGGCACTGAAAACAGATGAATGAAGCTCCCAGAAATGGCTCGCAAAGGTGCGCTCCTCAATGGTTTCCCTGCATAAAAATGGCTTTGCCTCAACAATTCATCAGCATTTTCCTGATCTGAACCTCCTTCCTGGCTTCAATAACCTCTGGTTTATATAGAATTGAAGTGGGTAACAACCTCCCAACTTTTCCCCAAGATCTGGCCTCAAAAAAGGCCCAAGATCCTCCAAAAATGGATTAAATCCCCTCAAACAGGCTTAAAATCCATTAAAAATATTATCATATAGTTACAAACCCACTATTTGACCAAAATTAAGGTTGCAGCCCCCAAATCTTGGGCTCCTGGTCATAGCGCACCTCCATGTGGCCCTGGGATAGGTTGGCGTTGTCCCTTAGCCCTTAGCTCTCGACCCTTGGTCACAATCGTGGCCATATGGCCATAGCTCTGAGATCCACACGTTTATGGGTTGTTTAGCCCCCTGGTCATAAGCTTATGGTTATGGCCTTGGTCGGCGGGCTAGCCCAACCAACCAGAGTTAACCCCTAAACCTCCGTGCCAAACCCTGTAGATAGATTCATATGCTATCCCAATGCGATTGGGGACAAGACCCCAACAGTTATCCGCGCATGCCAATGTGTATGGAGTGGTCATATGTGACGGTTCTATGCAACAGGATTTTTTTAATCGCATCGAGATCTATATCACATGGTTATGCGTTGGAGTGTCTGTGCCTTTGGTTACATGGCAGGGTCCTATGCAAGTGCGTTGGGGGATGGGGCCTAGCCCCAACCCTATTCTCTGCCAAACGAACCCGCCTTTCACATTAAATAAACATTTTAGCCTTTATTTTACAAGAAACATCGAGGGTAGGTTGGTAGCCCATCCCTGCCAAGTCACTTGCCTGGACCGGATGTCACGGGTTCGACTCCCTGAGAGTCCATTCCATTTTACAACCATATTGTCCGACCAATGGACAGTTTCCATGTGGTAGCCCAAGACTGGGCCATGTGGCACCATCGTATTCTCCCAAACATGCCACATGTCAAATTATCATTCGACCACCTGTCATAATATCTGCCTAGTTAACATCCACTGTACCTACCACTTCATCTTGTTTCCATGTGTCGTACAGACCTTGCCACATGTCACCCTTATAGTGGTGCCACGTGTCACACTCTGACTCGTCCAACTGTTAGTTATCATGCCCAGTCAACATGCCAATGCACCACTGCCACATCACCTGTATGATCGTATGGACTGTATGGTCAACTTCCATGTCAACACTATACGGACTGTACAGTCAACAAGATTTTCCCTGTTTGGAAAAATGAACAGACATCAATATCTTCCGCATACGACGTCTGTTTGAGCCCGTTCAAGTTGCGTTGGGTACATATCGACAAGGCCTATGCACAAGTCCGTTTTGAATATATTATGAGCACTTTGATTTTTAGGTGTTCCTAGACTCCATCTTGGCTCTTGGATCAATTATGGATCACCGAGGGACGATTTCATAAATTGGACCCCTAAATCCAAATGTTGCATTGATTCTTACTGAGAAAAACCCTATTTCTCAAAACTGATGAAAACAATAACTTCCGAGGCATGGGACCCAATAGTGAGGGGTGTTCTAGCTAAAATCCTATGTCATGAATCCAACGAAGGTTATCATTCCTCAATTCGAGTCTCGATTTTCATTATATGCCTAGTTGCAAGTCGAATCCCAAACCATTTCGGGGACTCTTGGCCAATACCTCCTTGGGGGATAGAAACCTAACGAAGTAGCATTTTTGAGTTTTGTGAGATGCTACAAGATTGTTTAGGCATGGACTAGGTGACAACATTGTCCATACACTCCCGAGGAATGGTTTCATTAATTAGACCTCTAAATCCAAATGTTGCATTGCTTCTTACTTAGCAAAACCGACCTAGTTCTCAAAATTGATGAAAACAACAACTTCCGAGGCATGGGACTCGGGAGTGAGGGGTGCTCTAGCTGAAATCCTATTCCAGGAATCTAAAGGAGATGATGGTTCATCAATCTTAGTCTTGGTTTTTATTATATGCCCAGTTGCAAGTCCCATGCCAAACCATTTCAGGGACTCTTGGCTAATTCCTCCTTCGGGCATAAAAACCTAATAGAGCAACATTTTTTATTTTCGTGAGATGTTGCAAGATTATTTAGGCATGGACTAGGTGACCACATTATCCGTCCTCT
>ML800595.1:7719-38329 GCA_009831015.1 Picea engelmannii
CTTCATGCTTGATTGTTTGATGGTCTAGTTGGTGGTTCTTTGGTGAAGAATTTTCTAGAGTTGTAGATATATGTAATTGATGATCATCATACTTCACTAATTGAAAAATTCCCATGATAATTACCTTGATCACATGTACTAGTTTTTTATTTTGTTGCTTCTATTTTTAGTTGAAGGTTGTCAATTTAACCAACAAAGTGGATCCAATGAAGTATTTTTTAATATAAAAACTATATTCAGCCCACAATTCTACCTTATAATATCCACTATTATATGAGAAACCATTTTTCAGAGATTTATGATTTGATTTAATGCTGGTGTGAGTTTAGTCAATTGTCAAGTTCAATTTCATTTGATGCGGTGTTGATTGAAAACTAGTTTCTACAGGATCAAATCAACATGCTTCATTGCAAATCATTGGTCATGAATAGGAACAGAGTACCCTCTAAACAATATATTATTAAGAGATGCATTGCTACACATACATGTCATTTAATTCCTTGTTTATTGGAAAACTTCTCTGCATTAATTAGTTCTATTTTTTTCATCAACACATAGATCTTAGATTAGGCTCTGATCATGCATATAATTTTATTACATATCACAAGATTATGAGCCCCCATATTGATGATTTAATGTGTGTAATTTATGCATATAAATATATCCACACTCCTTAAATCCCTTCCCCATGTCATATATTGGTGAGAAACTTAGTGTGAGAAATATGTCGGAGAAGAGTCTGCAATTTTTGGGCCAGAACCCACTTGGGAGTATTTTTTCGATGCCCTCAATGAGAAATACTACCTTGTTGGAAACTTTGATGACTAGTACATGAGATGGAAAACCATGTGTCAGGAGAGAGACAAGAAGGTGTTGGAGTATAGAAACATATTCCATACCTTGAACACAAAGTTGGGTATTAAAGACTCTGAGTGGCACGTAGTTCTAAAGTAACATGGTGACCTACATAGGTACATCCAAACATATATGGAGTTATTGTACATCTCCTCACTGAGAAACTTACCAATATGTTATCAAGATCATGCAAAAGTTCAAGAAAAATAATAATTGGGACTTCAGTTATACAAACCCATCGCAACAGAAGAACGATAAGGGGTAATGGGCCAATATTAGGGATCAAAAAACTCATATTGAAATTCATACCTGGACAATAAGAAATGGCTTCGATTATGATAGTTTGGAATTGACGAAGGCTGTTGCCGATTTGACATTCCTGAAGATAATTGAACCAGTGGTTTTTTTTTTTCTTGTCATTAGCTTGAAGCCTGTCCCTTTCTTCCGACAACACTGTAACTTGGTTCTCTAAAGATTTGATCTTTGACTGTAATAAGGGAACGTCAGTGTAGTAGCGCTCTAGCCACACATTACATTGAATACATGATGACTGCTCGGGCTTTGACATAACAGTCGAGGGTTTGTTTAAGTCACCATGGGTTTGATTATGCAACTTGATTCCTGGGTAGTTAGGATTGTTTTTGAGACAAGGGGGTAAATTAGATACATAGTCATAGGGTTGCTCGGAGCATAGGCCATGGGAATAGGGGTACTCTTCAGCCAGGAAACGCTCGATATCAGAGTCCGAGTCCTCGCTCAGAACTATGGGCTTTTGGTCGACGTTTGGCTTAGGTTTATTCTGGGCAAGTCTCGATATTAATCGAGCATTCTTCTTACCCTCACTATCGACAGTAGGATTACCCTTGACCTTCTTACTCATAGGCTTCTTGACAGCCTCAGTCTTGTCTGTTATGATGTTGCGTAGGTTGATTTCAGGGCAAACCGAGGGTTTAGAAGGGGGTAGAAGGACATGAAAAGGCACGGGTGGCCCGACCATAGTCTCACTAACCACGACTTTATTGATTTGGATAGACTCTGGATTAGCAAAGCCATTTCTGTATAGAAAGGCTTGCCAATTATCCCCATGAAGGTTTAAATGGTGGATGATGATGAGTCTAATCAAGCCATGATGAAACAAGCTACTATCAACCTTCTCACATTTGAACCTCTTAGACATCTTGTAAAGACTACGCAAGAAGTAATGCGGCATGTTCAAAGGATAGCCCATGAAATTCATCAATAACCAGAGGTGATACAGAAAAACCAAGCCATACCAACCTTCACAGGTCACAAATTGTTTCACAATCACCAAAAGATCATGCCACCTGGGTTTAAAGGTGGAAATAGGCATACCTTTATCACAGGAGACAACCTTCCTTGATACGAATAGTAATGGCCATGGCACCTCATCAACTTTGGAGTTTTTAAACCATCACTGGCCCATGGATGTTAGTCATATAGCAGAGATTATGAATTCTTCATTCAGTTCAAGATGAATGTCACCTACTTTAGCCCTACACCCATCAAAGGTGAGGGCAAATTGTTGGGAAACTGAAAGGTTGAATCCCTCGAACCTCTGTATAAACACGAGCCAACCACTATCTTCTAAATCCTTACGGGCATCATCGAACAGTAAAAGAGCTTGACTACCGTTCGACTCTATGCGCACCACCGGTGCCATAGACAGGAGCACACGGTGAGTGAGGTGAATGGGCCAGGGTTTGAGCACAGCATACGCAGGGGCAGAATGCTCACAAGCTTACCCGAAAACTAGCAAAGGTGAACCAGGATAGGGGAAAAACATTAATGACAAAACATGCGAAGGTGGTGGAGCTAGTTCAGCCCATGCACAACAGTCATATCCCACAGTACAACCGCTGGCACATATAACGTTCAAACCACTATGCATATGTTAAAAACCATGCCAATCAATCAATGAAACCTATGATAAATCAACCAAACATTTGCGCAAGGAATAATATTAGCATAGTTTTAAAACCAAAGAAATAATTTGAAATCACACCAAGGGTCCGATCATATGAAACATGTGTTATGTGAAAAGATTTATACCAAGGGTTTAACCATAACACCTATGTGTTTTCATGAAACCAATGATCAAAGAACATATAAATCAAATCACCAATGCATCACAAACTCGATCAAAATAATATCATCACAGTCTTGTAAAACAAAGTCATATTAACAAATAAAAATGCCAAATGAATAAGGATCTTGGAGTCTTGTCAATTGTATAACGATAAGTAAATTGGAAAAGCTATGGGCATATCGACAAGAATGATTACAACAATTCAGAGATTATTTTAATGTGACTTCGAAAACCAAGTTTTCACGCTTGCAGTCGTGAAAACAAGAACAAAGGTAAGTGTGAAAATAGCGCAAAAATAATAGTGTTATTTTATTCAAAGATTGCGACAAAAATCAAGGTTTTCAAAACACTGGTGTAGGCAGCTTATAAGGACAGTAGAAAAATGTGAATTGGCTGCCAACAACATACTGGAAATAAAGCAGGACAAGATGAATAATTGTAACTTGAGTCTTGTGCTCCTATTTAACTGCACCTTGAGTAATATATAATGTAAATTGTTGCATCAATTTTGAGGACATGAGTTTGAGCTTATTAGTTGGAAGATTTGGTACTTTTGATTTAGTCAAAGAATGTCCAACTCTAACTGGATCTTGATCTAGTCAATATTTGTCCACAATATAATTATCATGTGTCCACATACTTTATTTAGACAGAAGTGTAACTGAAAGGACTTTGATTTGGTCAAGATTTGTCCACAATGTAATTGTCATGCTTCTACATACTTTATTTCGATAGAAGTGTAACTGATAGGACTTTGATAATGGTCAAAATATGTCCATAATGTAACTATTATACATCCACTTGCAAGCAGGGGAACTCAGGAAAAAACATTATAAATAAGGATGCACTCAATTCGATGGAAGAGTGGATGTAAAGAGATGAAAAAGGATTTTTAATTGTTCAACGAAACTAAACCAAAGACAAATCAGATTATTTTTTGTAGAGAAAGTTTCAGTTTTGTAAGAATATTTCCTAAAAATAAATTCAAGGTGGCAGGGTGGTGCTACGGTGAGTTGAAGCTCACTAAGGATTGGTGTCCTCATTATTTGTGATAGGTTGGTTCCTGAGAGGATTGGTTTCCTCATTATCTATGGCAAGTTGGTGCCTAAGAGGATTGGTGTCCTCATTGTTTGCGACATGTTGGTTCTTGAGAGGATTGGTGTCCATATATGTGATAGGTGGGTTCCTGTCAAGATGAATAATTGTAAATTGTAAGTTGGTGCTTGCAGAAGAACATAAAGAATGATGTTTTGTGCTTTTATCCCACATTTGGTTTCCACGTAAAAATTATGATGTAATGTGGTTTTTGTGTTTATTTTGTGTTTTTTTTTTGTTCTTCATGTATTGTTGATTAAGTAAGAACTTCTAAATAAATTTAATTTGTTGAAGAGAAATATGATACAATACAGATTCACCCCCCCCTCTCAGTATTGTTGTTATTTATAACAATGAGCCCTATTATTGATGATTTAATGTATGGAATTTATGCATATAAATATCTCCAAATTTTTGGCATTATTGTCAGGGAGATGCTAAAGGGATTAGAACATTCTCTTTAGTTATTTTTTATGTAAGTGTTCTTTTATTCATTAAAATACTAAATCATGTGAAAATATGAATTGGTGACAACAAGATCTTAATCACATGAGTAGTTCAAGTACATGAAGTATTTTTTAGTTAATCTCATTTCATTTCTTTAATAGATTAAGATCAATTATTTCAAGTGCACTAAGAACCCATGTATACTAATCCATTCATGATAAGGACCTATAAACCAAGAGGAAGAACAAATTCTTGAGAATTCTCAAGAATTTGTTGAGCAAGGAAAGGCATTCCACCACAAGTATCTTCTCAAAGCCTTATCCACACTCCAAAATTTCCACCAAGGATGAGTTTGCATTTCATAAATCAGTGGAGTAACAGAGGATCCATGAACATATTCTATAAGAAGAGGATTTGGAAGTTTATTCTAGTAGCACTTGTGAGAAGATAAAATAAATCAAATATTCATGGAACACATAAAATAAAGCTCAAATAATGGAGCTAGAGATTGAATAATTTTTGGAATGTTTATCCCCAGATCTTGTACGCATTACGAAGTGTGATAGCCATATTTAAAAAGAACTTTATGGTATGAAAACCAAGGGAATATGAGGATACAAGGATTATATTGAATCCTTGTTCCAAATAGTCATCAGGCCACAACACCACTCCATATTCTGAAAATTCTCAGAATTATCTCCATAAGAGCAGTTGGTCTCTCATATCCCGGTACTTGTCAAGGTATACTCTTCATATTTGGATATGATTTTAACTAAGATCATGTTATGTAAGTGAATGCATTGGAAGTATTCCTACACTTGAGAGAATGTTTTATTTTCCATGTATACTAGGACATTGTAATAAATAAATAAATAAATAGTAAACAAAAAAAAAGTCTAACTGTGAAAACCAGGATTCCTGGCACAGTTAGACATGAAATTTGCTTGAAAAACAGGTTTTTAGTTGGCAAGGTTCGTAACAAAATTTTGCATATGGTTTTTGGTTCAATATTTCATTTACAATTATTTAATCACTTTTTGAATGAATCTCACATTGAATGATGGGGATTCATTAAGGCCCTCCTTCCAAAAATCTTGGCCCATAGACTCCAACTCCTTATATGGGTACCAAGATTAGAGATTTTGATAATTCCTTGGAGCTTGTATGTCTCAATGACAATTTTCCTCACAAAAGATAGTGGGGATGCATTAATTCCTCCCGACAATCAAATCCTGCAAGTTACTTGAATTCAATACATCTATTTCTGCTTGAAAGGTTGCATTGAAGTACCTTGATTCTCGTTGACATTACTGGTGAGTAATATCGTGTTGGTTAATGAAATCCATTAATGGCCAGTAATCCAACGATTCCTCTCCATGTTCAACTTCAAGAAAATTTAATCACATGGACGAGAATGTATAGAAAGGGGGGAAGGATGAAGAATTTTTGCAATAATTTATCCTATAAAAAACATGCATATGTTTAGTTTCTTGTTATTCTTCCAACAATATTTAATTTCCAAAAACTTTCCTTTCAATTGTTCGAGTTCCAACATTTTTTCTAGTATATGTTTTGGTAAAATAAAAACGCACATAGAATTTTCATCTTCAACTAGTGTTCTCTGTTCCTGCCAACATAGAAATTGCATGATTTTAAAGGGTACAAGTGGATTGCTATAGGATATTTATGCAGTAATTTCAACCCAAATTTTTCTGCAACACGTCACGATACATATTTTATTCCAAGAGTTGCAATCCAAAAATCCTTTATTCAAGAAGAACAACATCATACCAGTCAACATCAGTCATAATTCCATATAATAGGTACAGTTCTTGATCCTACAAAATTTCAAGAAAAGAGACATGGTAAGATCAGGTAATTGAAACTTCAAAAATTAATTTAAAAATCATTTTATTCATTTGAATTAAGGGGTGCAATACTATGACATTCTCTTTGAATTTGAAAAAAAAAATGAACCATGATATTATCTCATTGCCTATGATTGATGTATTTTGAATGATAGCCCTCTATAAGCCTTTCCTTGGAATTTTACTTGTTCTTCCCACTACCGCCAACCATTATTTTTTTGAACTCCACCTGAGCTAGCACTTAAAACCCTTCATCCTTGTCGACTAAGCCAATGCTACAACACAAACCCTGCACTCTCTACATTGTAAGGAAAGAGAAGAGGAGTGTAGAAAGGCTTGAGCCCGATGGAGAAAAATATTTGGATGCTTACCTAAAATGTAAAATAAAGTTTTAGGAAGAATGGAAGCCAATAAGCATAAATTTCTTAAAGTGGATAGAAAATTTAAAGTGCATACTTCAAGATAAACTCGAAGGGTTCTAGCCAAGAAAGTTCAACTTGGACATTCTCATTCATGTTTCTTCACAAGGAATGACTCAGGTTTTTTGCGCCATCTGATAGAAATCAAGAAATTTTGAAGTGTTAAAATTTTTATCAGTTTTGAAGAGTAACCTCTTAGGCCTAGTACAGATATTCTCCATTAGTTTGTGAAGAGCATTAGCAATTTTAAGGTATCATTTTTGTAGATGGGAAAATTTTCAATTTTACATGAGCACATGCAAATACTTAGGCATGGGGGATATGTAGGGTCTCTATTTTGTCACATTTGGTGTATTCTAAAGGACCCCATTTTGACCATATTTCCTATCATTCACCCATTTTATTACCCCTTGGTGATTCCATACCTACCATTTTTTCATTAAAGTGTTATCTTGATTCAAGAGGTAATCATTTTAGCCTAATGTTTCATTTCCTTTGTTTTAATGTATAGAATAGATTCAAATTGTTGTAAGTTGATGAGATTACCATATTTGTTCCTATAGAATAGACCTATTCCTGCAGTAGACTATTTCTAGAAGCATTTTTTCTACGACATTTTTGGACACATGAAGATGAAGTTGGCAACTCCAAGACACGGGTCTTGTGAAAAATGTCCCAGATTGTGGAGCACATGGCCATATTTTCAAAAACGTAAATGTTTTGGGAGATATGGATAGATATTCAAGATGATTTTCCCTAGAAATTTGTGTTTTAACGGGATTTTGTAACTGCCTCGACAGTTGGGATATTTTCTAAACGTTCCAGTAGATTCAAAGATATGGGTTTTGTAGAGAATTGTGTACACATGGACATCCACTTGGCCAACACTAAAATAGTAGAAGAATTATTGTTGGTCCAAAAGCCAATCAATTATTGTATCACATAAGAGGTTGTTATGATTTCATTCCTTCGGTCGTGAAATCACAACGAATTTACTTATATGAAATTATGTTGGTTCAATTAGTTTGTTTGAAGAAAAAAATGTAATGTCCTTACTGTCTTCGATGGATTACATGGATTGGAATTTTAATATATATTGGTATTTAGTTTGAATCTCATTCTATAAATACTAGAGGAAATCATGCCCAAACATTTGATTTGATAGCTTGATAGCAAGCGATAAGAGGGAAGGATACTAAGGATCTGTTGCAATTTTGTACTCTATCTTTATAATGAAATAAAATATATTTCTATTCTTGTTTAGTTCTGGAAATTCTAAGTTTCTAAGTACGTAGTGGGCCTGCTTCTGAGTGAAGGAAGCCCCCCCCCCCCATCTTAGAATTACTGCCCTAGTTTTTTTTGTTTATTTTCTTGTAATTTATTTATTGATAGTAATTTGTTAATTTCAATTTCTATAGATAGTTTAATCCTATAATTAATTGATGTTTAACTTTCATTCATGTTGTATTTCAGCTAATACTTGGGAACAAGAATCTTCATGCTTGATTGTTTGATGGTCTAGTTGGTGGTTCTTTGGTGAAGAATTTTCTAGAGTTGTAGATATATGTAATTGATGATCATCATACTTCACTAATTGAAAAATTCCCATGATAATTACCTTGATCACATGTACTAGTTTTTTATTTTGTTGCTTCTATTTTTAGTTGAAGGTTGTCAATTTAACCAACAAAGTGGATCCAATGAAGTATTTTTTAATATAAAAACTATATTCAGCCCACAATTCTACCTTATAATATCCACTATTATATGAGAAACCATTTTTCAGAGATTTATGATTTGATTTAATGCTGGTGTGAGTTTAGTCAATTGTCAAGTTCAATTTCATTTGATGCGGTGTTGATTGAAAACTAGTTTCTACAGGATCAAATCAACATGCTTCATTGCAAATCCTTGGTCATGAATAGGAACAGAGTACCCTCTAAACAATATATTATTAAGAGATGCATTGCTACACATACATGTCATTTAATTCCTTGTTTATTGGAAAACTTCTCTTCATTAATTAGTTCTATTTTTTTCATCAACACATAGATCTTAGATTAGGCTCTGATCATGCATATAATTTTATTACATATCACAAGATTATGAGCCCCCATATTGATGATTTAATGTGTGTAATTTATGCATATAAATATCTCCACACTCCTTAAATCCCTTCCCCATTTCATATATTGGTGGGAAACTTAGTGTGAGAAATATGTCAGAGAAGAGTCTGCAATTTTTGGGCCAGAACCCACTTGGGAGGATTTTTTCGATGCCCTCAATGAGAAATACTACCTTGTTGGAAACTTTGATGACTAGTACATGAGATGGAAAACCATGTGTCAGGAGAGAGACAAGAAGGTGTTGGAGTATAGCAACATATTCCATACCTTGCACACAAAGTTGGGTATTAAAGACTCTGAGTGGCACGTAGTTCTAAAGTAACTTGGTGACCTACATAGGTACATACAAACATATATGGAGTTCTTGTACATCTCCTCACTGAGAAACTTAGCAATATGTTTTCAAGATCGTGCAAAAGTTCAAGAAAAATAATAATTGGGACTTCAGTTATACAAACCCATCGCAACAGAAGAACGATAAAGGTGGAGCTAACTCCTAGAAAAAATGAAAGAGAAAGGATGGATAGCCCCATGAAAACCAATCCAATCCACAAGAAAAGAAGGGTAACAAGAATTCAAATAAGGACACTGGAAAATGGTTCTAGTTCCACAAAATCCTTTGGCACAACACTAATGAATGTCACTTAGAACAATTATTGTAGGCTGAGATGAAATCCCCAAAGTCGGATGTCGACTCAAACACTAATTGAAAACTAGATAAGGGAAAATAGATCATTGACGTGTAATCTAGTGTCACCATCACTACCAAAACTTTCTAGCGAGAGGAACCATAGGGTGAAGGGGACCCCACTCCATTTCATCATTGACAATGGTAGCTAGAATAACCTAATCTCAATAGAGTTCATCAAGAAGATGAACCTAACAACAACACCATACCTTAAGCCATACACAATTTATTTCCTCATCCAAGGATTAGACATCTACATTAGCTAATAATATTTCCTTCACTATGACATCATGCCCTTGAAAGATGAGGTATTGTATTATGTTTGCCCAATTCAATTTTTTGATGTTCTTTTAGGACAACCATATATGTTTAAGTTTCATGATGTTTATGAATATAGGCTCTGTATTGTCATTATTACTTTGGGAGGTCAACTCTACAAGGTACCAGAGGTAGTCCCAACTACTGCGGTCTCTTTTCTCTCTGTGAAGTAGTGAATAAAGGTGATCTCTCAGACTGAGAGATTTTTCCTCTTTATGGTTTGGTTGGAAGGTGAATGTAATATACCTGCAACCTCCAAAACCTCTACATGAGGTCTCTCTACACAACAACAAAAGGTGGGCAAGATAGTAGAAGAACACAAAGACATCTTTGCCTCACCTACAGGGATGTCTTTGCACTGTCAGGTAAATTAATCAATTGATTTGACACCAAATGCTCCTCTACATAATGTCCCTATATATAGGTTATCTATTATGGAGAATTAAGAAATTAAACACTAGTTCCAAGAGATAATTTTGAAGGGACACATCAACCAAGTTCCTCACCTTTTGGGAGCCCAATTTTTTTGGTATAGAAGAAGGATGGTACATGGTGAATTTGTATTGATTATAGAGCCACAAACAAGATCATAGTCAAGAACCAGTACCCAATCCCATGAATAGGTGATCTTATAGGTCAGCTCAAGGGTGCCACATTTTTCAATAATGTTGATCTAAATTTAGGCTACCACCAGGTGGTGATTGAGAAAATTGATGTATGGAAGACAACCTTCAAGTCTAAATAAGTCTCTTTGAGTGTCTAGTCATACCTTTCGATCTGAATAATTCCCCAACCACATTCATGCAGATAATGGATGATATATTGTGATCATTCATAAAATCCTTTATGTTTGTATATATGGATGACATCCTCATCTTTAGAAAAACCTAGGAGGAAAATTTGAAGCACATTCAACAAGTCTTGGGAGCCCTATGATAGCACAAGTTATATTCCAATTTGTAGAAGTGTTCCTTTTTCATGAAAATAATTCAATATTTTGGATACATCATGGATGAGCAAGGTGTTCATGTGGATCCATCCAAGATCCAAGTCATTTTCCATTGGCCAACCCCAAAGACACTAACCAAGCTCTGCAGTTTCTTGGGCCTTTCCAACTTCTACTGAAAGTTTGTGTTGGGGTTATCACATATATATTGGGAAATAAGCCAAGTGACCAAGGGTGGAGCCAAGGCCAAGTTTTTTTGGGTCACATCACAACAGAAAGAATTCAAGGATTTGAATTGTTTCCTTTTCTCAACACCAATCCTTATTCTTCCAGACCTGCAAAAAGCATTTGATATTAAGACAAATGCTTTAGATTATGTCATTTTGGCAATCCTCACTAATCATGGGTGTACGATGGCCTATCATAGTGAAAAAATATATGATGTGGTTCATAGATACCCCATATATGAAAAATATATGTACTCCATTGTGCAGGCATTTCGAAAGTGGAAGCATTAAATTTTGGGAAAGGAAACAATCATCCACATTGATCACATGCTTCTCTAATTCAAGTAGACATGGGGAAAGTTACAAAATGATTACCATGAGAAGCGGTCCATGAACCTGTAGAAATTCCACTTGAACATCAATTACAAGAAGGGAAACACCAATCATGTTGTAGACTGCCTCAATCGATCCCTAATTGTGGGGCTAACCACAGTTCTTAACTCATGTGGGCATGATACCTCCGAGTGTCCATAATTATACAAAAATGACTCTAACTTTGGTGCTACATATTAGATATTGATCATAGGAAAACCAATTCCATACATTCATCTATGCGATGGAATGTTATGCCATTTGAGACATCTATGTGTTTCTTCAAGCGAGCGTGCAAAGGATATTTTGGAAGCTCATTACAGTTGGGAGACAAGACACTTTGGCATGGAAAAAATAGTGGAATTACTGCAAAATATTTTTTATTGGTTGAAGCTTCGACAAGATGTTAGAAAGTATATCATAGCCTACATTGCCTGTGCCATTTCCAAACCCTCCATTAAGAAACATGGTATATACACCCCTCTGCCTACTCCTAATATGCCTTGAGAGACCATTTACATGGATTACATGTCCGGTCTACCTTCAACCAATCATGGTAATTACTATGTCTTTGTGGTCATTGATCAATTATCTAATATGGGAATTTTTACACCGTGCAAGAAGAGTATCAGAGTTGAGGCCACTGCTAAGCTCTTATTTGAGTGTGTTTGGGTTTGTTTTGGCCTCCCACAGAACACTATTTCAGATTGAGATAATAGGTTCTTAAGTAATTTATGGTCCAAAATATGGTCAATTATGGACACCAATCTAACCAAGTCAATTTACTTCCACCCAAAGAGTGATGGAAAAAAATAGATAGTCAACGGGATGATTGTTCATATCCCAAGGATGTACAATTCCAAACATCCATGTACATGGTATGAGAGCCTTCCTTATGTTCAACATAGCTATAATAGATCCCTGAATAGCTCTATTGGCCACAACCCTTTTTAGGTGTGTTTGGGGTTCCATCCATTAGCCACCATTAATGTAGCTCTACCCATTGTAGTTGCCTAGGAATATTCTTCCAGTGCTCAGACCAAGGGTGATCGAGTATCCAAATTGGTTGAAATAATCCAACACATCCAAGAGTAGTTTCATGATATTTTGCAGAAATTTAATGCCAAGTACAAGAGTGCCATGATCAACATTGGGTACCACACAAGTTTCATGTGGGAGGTAAGGTATGATTGCATTTGCAAAGGATCACCTCACAGGACCCCATCAAAATATTCTCCCACTCTGATATGTGCCTTACACCATCACCAAGTTTGTGGGTGAGTATGATTTTGAATTAAGTGTTCCCCCTTTCCTTGGCTTTCACCCTATATTTAATGTGGAATTTCTTCGACCATATTTTCCACCACTCCTTGACACTTATGTGGCCAAGCACTTGGCCCCTACATAACTCAATCTTGACTACATCGAGTAGGAAACCATCCATCATATAATGGACACCAAGAAAAAGGGAACCTTCCAATAACACATCCAACTCTATCAGGTCATCAAAGCATGGAAATTTATTCATGAGGGCAAGTGGCTCACCAGGAGTCAGATTTAGAAAACGTTTCCCCCTATGATGGATGAACTTGATGCAGTGGGGAAAACATTTTTCTAAAGGGGGAGGACTAATCCAAGTGGATACTAGTGTCCACCCACATGTTCCTCTAATTCATAATGGTTCCACATCTTGGAAAATTTTCTACAATTTTTTGGGTCCCAACCTTCCAGAGCCATTTTGAGGCCCTAAACGACAAGTTTTTGGTGTGGTAACACCTTGTATTTAGATGAAGGCATATACTAGGCCATTAAAAATGTGTACTTCGAGGTTATACATTTCTAATAATCTATCAAGAACCCTAAATAAAGATCGTATGAAAACGTTAATGTATAAACTAACAACATCAGGGCCCACAAATCTTTTGGCGTTTAATCTTATAGGGTTAAGGTTTTGGATTTTTAGGGTTTTCCCTCTTTCTTTCTCATTCTCATTGATCCACCTTATAAAACTAGACATAATTATTATAAACTCAAGATGTGTTAGGATTATTCCTTTAGCATTCTAGGAACAACTTCTAGCGCTAACATATTCTAGCGCCATTGTTAGGTATTGGTCATAAAGTCTGCACCCGACTGGTAAAGGGTAGAGATAGGCCACCTCAAGTTTAGAATGATTGGTTTTTTTATTTTGTTGGTCATTTAAAGGGTTGGTTTACCAAGACACAAGAATGGTTGGGTTGGCCAAATGACATGGACGAGGGTCCTCCTTGGCTGGTGGAACACTAAGGATGGACAAGTTAGACAATAAAGATAAGAAACAAAGGAAAACAACAAGCCATTCAATGAAAAATTTGCTGCTAGAAGTTTAAGTCTTAAAATGTCATTTCAAGCATTAAATATGTACCAAAAACATAGTTATTCCCACAGGTTGCAAAAAAAAAAAATATTCATCAAAGCATAGTTGTTATCATAGGTCGCATATTAATAAACACAAGTTATACAGTAGCTGAAGGAAAAGAAATGTACTTCACACAAAACAAAATTGTATTCAAGATAAGAAACACATACGAATTTGGACACAAATACACTGTCATCAATAGTATCTTCACCAGGTAGAGAGTTTTAATCCATGTGAAAAATGGGTCAATTTTTTTTTGTATTGATCTTCTTCTCCCAAAAACTCAACCCTTAAAACATATGAAAACTGCATATTTATCGGAGTTGCAGAGGCTCTCATCCAGCTGGGACTGGGGCTTAGCTATATACTACCAGTTGTAAAACAACTAATTAACTTAACTAAACACATTGTTGGATTATATTAATGTATAGTTCGAGCTTGACTTAAGAGTGGTTCTCATCACACATAAAATAACACTTATTAACTTAATCAAAAAACTCTTGAACTTTGAACAACTAGAAACTACTACTAGCAATAAACTAGATTGATGCATATACTGGAGTGAACTAAGATTTAACAGAAAATGACTAGGAGTGACATAATTGAATTTTGTATTGAGCACCAGCATGCATGCACGTTGTTTGAGGCCACTGGAGATCACTAAATATGTTGGTAGTTTTCTTCCCCCACATATCCCCTAGAGGAAAGAACCAAGTCATCTGGCATTTTCTGGAGTCTCTGATATTCTTTCTGCAGGTTGGACGTGTAGTTTCCCTATTTCTGATTTGGGGCCCCATTTTAAACATTTTAAAATGTGCAATAAATGTGGGTGATATACTTCAGAAATCCAACGTTCATGGGATTCATAGCGCGGAGTATACATATCCTCCAGAGGATAGAATCCCCGAAGTTGTTAACCAACATTTATCACTAATTAACCCAAGATTAATTTAACCTTCATAATTTAAGGACTTTGGGACTCTGGTTCTTTGGCGTTCGAGAGATTCTTAATGTTGTTCTTGGAAATCTACCGGAGGATGATCTCCCAAATCTGACATGGCGACCTGATACTACAAACAATTAATTCAAGGCTCCAGTACTTCGGGGATCCAATACTTCAGGGCTCCAACACTTTGGGAATTATCATTTTCTCTCGATCAAAATCTCTTGGAGGACAATATCCCAGAGTGACGTGGTGGCCTGACATCATATTGCTGAAGTGTCATAGAAATAAGAGTGACATGTGTCAATTGAAATAGTACATACGATGGACCCATATATGCTTGAAATGAGTGTCACATGTCATGATAGGAGAGTGTCATGCGTCATGATAGAAGAGTGCCACACATCTCAAATGATGGATTCAACACATCTCTGGCTCTTCGGGGTGTGAGTTCTTGAATGCAAAGTATGGATACCTCCCGGAAGGCTGAACTCATGAAGTGGTTAGCCAGTTACTATCACTAATTAACCCAATATTAAGTTGTGTTTAACATTTAAATATTTTGGGAATTTGGGGGCTCCGGTGCTTTGGGGTTTCATAGGTATGTGTTTTATGTGAATTGAAATCCCCCGAAATGATAATCTCCTGGAGCTGACGTTTCAACCTTTCGACGCTTTGATGTTCACGGACTCCAGTGCTTCGACATTTCAGCAGTTCAGGGCTCTAGAGAACTGAGTTTGATCTGATTTGAAATCTCTCAGAGTGGCAATCTCCCGGATCTGACGTGTCCACATGATGTCATTGTTGGTAACGTGTTAACATGATAAAGAGTGACACATGTCACCTAGAAATGGGTGGATGACATAACCCAAATGACCTTAAATGAGTGCCATGTGTTAGCACCGATGGATGCCACGCATCTCCGACGTTTCGACATTCGAGATTTTTTGAAGGCTAAGTGTGGAGATCTCCCAGATGGTTGATCTTGTGAAGCGATGTGGCGGTTCAGGATTCAGAGTGTTTGAAAAAGATGAGCTTAGATGTTTCGACATTTGGGAGTTTTTGACAAATATGAGCTTGGACGTTTCGACATTTGGGAGTTGTGGAGTGAACTTTGTGATTAAACCTAACACCTTTATGGAACTATGAATTTATGAGATCCGTTGATATGAGTGGCATGTTGGATCTCCACCATTGAAATTTAACTTGTCTATTTGTCTTAAAATCTAATCCTGAAATGGACTACTCTGAATTGCTACTTTTTTTTTTGGAATCTTAGTGTGCATACAAAGGACTTGGTGGACCTGGATGTCTCCTGTGCACACAAAAGACTTGGTGGACCTTCTACATTCTCAATTATTGTAAAACATGATGACAAGTATTTCAAACTCAAATCAAAACATGAAATCACCCTTCAAGAAAGAAAAAAGATGGTGCAAAATAAGTAAAGACGGGCAGGGGTAATGAAGCTGAGTGATTAAATCAAGGAGAATAAGCTAAGAAACCAACCATAAAAATCAAAATTTATGGATGTATAGGGTAAAGGAGGGAAAGGGAAGGGGTGCATACCTAGGTTACAACATCAGGGACAAAGTTGAACATTTTCCCTGGGAGAAATGACAAAGATTAGATCTGATCTCTGATGGTGAGCAGAGGTCAGACACATAGTGTGACTGAAAATCCCTCACCTGGCGACTCCATGATTGAAGTTTTCAATGAAAACTCCACTAATTTAGAATGAAGAAATCCATGGATGCAATCTTGGCTTGAATATTTTCTTCCTTTGACTTCTCATTTGTTGTTGGTTACCCAAATGTCGTATCTCTCGTTGATGAATCGGGAAATTGTATTCCCAAACTTAGAGAGAAAAAGAATGATAATCCTACTGCACATTTGTTGGAATTTCATGAAATCATGCATCATTTGGACATTCATCACCAAAATATGTTAATGAAAATGTTTATGTACTCATTGGAGGGTGATGCACGTGTCTGGTACATATCTCTTCCTAATTCCAACATTTCTTCTTTGAGGGAGTTTCATGCATCATTCAATGAACATTGTAAAAGCTATTTCCAGCTAAGCTTCTTCTAGTAGATTGTTGTGAGCAATGTAAATTAGGATATTATTCTAGCAATCAAATTCAAGAAGTTATTCCTAATACATATGACGAAGAGAATGGAGAAGATTTAATGATTGATAGAACTTTCTCTTTTCAAGGAGTTTTTCAAGATGTTGATGATAGTGCCATTAATAGTATGACAACAAATTCATTAGATGGTCATAATGATTTTTTTGTTCAAAATGACCAGGTTTTTCATTTGTGTTCTTTCTTTGAAGAGCATCATGAAACAAAAGCTTGTGAATTTCAAAATTCAGAAAATTTTTATAGTCAACTTGTATATGAGGAACATGGGAATGGAGAAGAGCATAATTTCACATCAACATCCATTGACATGTGAAATAATGAGCCCATTTTGGATAAGTATGAATTTGATGTTGGAGAAATAGATGAAGAAAATCAGCCTATCCAATATGTTGTTGTTCACTACCATAACAAAAATAATGTTCATACATTATTTTCAATAGAACAGGTACAATGTAGGTTGACTAATGGAGCAAATTTTATGCAGCAATAATTTCATTTTTGAGATCAACTAAAGTTATGTTATGAGTTTTATGATCCTGTGGATTTTTGCATGGGGTTGTATTTTTCAAAGGTTTCTAATGCTCCAGTTTTTGCCAAGATTTCAGATTACAGTTGTAAGTATCAATTGCTTATTAACATCTTGCTGCAAATTTTATATCACTTGAGGATTCTTCTGAATAGTTGCATGGAGGAAGTTATTTTTATCAGTTTGATACTTACATGGCTACATTGGAAGTATGAATTCACTTGAGCAAAGAAACTTAGTTGGATATACTAGTGTAGGAATGTATATAAATAATCTTTCCATGAAAGCATTTGGTTTGCAATTAGAGATCGGTTTGTAGTATGTGGGTGTTTTAGTTTTCAATAATGAGCAGATATGCTCTTAGTACATCATGGACAAATCACTTCTTGCAGATTTCATGGACAGAGATAATAAAGGATGAAGGCACAGTGTTCTGTAGAGTTCTTGGCAGCTTGCAGGGAGCATGCCATCCCCCATGAATCCTATGTTAGCACATAAATTTGAAGATGATTAGATTTGGTCAATTTTGTAGTGTTTTGGAATTTCTATAGAACTATGCAAAAAAACTTTATTTTTGTAAAAATAAATTGGGTTTATGTCCAATCTATAAGTCACATGGTATCAAGCACCCAAGGGACCGAGAGCTAAGGCATTAAGAGGACCAACACTATACAGAATGACCCAAGCACCAAGGAGTGAGAGCCTGTGGTATTTGTGCACAACGTGTCATATACAATTAAAATGAGTGGCATATATAAATGAAAGCAAAGATTTTCTCTTTGTGAATGTGGTATAAATCCCCTCCAACAAATAAAATTATATAAAACACAACTTTGAGTTGTGATCGAACTCTAACACCGGCTATCAAGTGAAATTCCAAGTGTTGTGAGGGTGTCTTTGACTATTGTTAGGTTATGAAAAAGGTATAAATATCTTCCTTTTTCCCACATTTAATGATATCATCTTGATTGACTTTTCGGTTATTTAGAAGCAAATAGAATAGAAAATGAATAATATACCCTTTAGCGTTGTTTGTTGGAAATTATATTACATAGATCCTAAATATCATTGGAATTGTCTGCTTTTATTGCATGATTGGTTAAATATTGTCGAACCCAAGATATCAATGGGAATCTTGAAGATGCGCAAGCTATTGGAGGTTGAAGACTTTATGGCGCAAAGCAATTTTAGAGATAATTGAGTTACTTATTGTAATAGTAAATCAATCGCGAGGATCTCTTGATCCTCAGGATAGCTTAATTTACCCAGATTATTGTAACATATAAGGGGTAAATATATCTTGAAGAAAAGAGAAGAATTGCACTCAAGAATAGAGAATATAGAATTGCTATGCGTTAACAGTTTTTGTAAAATGTTGTACCAGCTATGAAATTAATAGAAGCCTCAAGAAATTTTTCCATTTTCATATACTAAGTTTCAAGTAGCAGTGCTTCTAAGGACCAAGGGCCTAGTCTGGAGGAGCTACTTTTCGATCTGTAATTGTATCAACTTAAGTTTTGTCTTATGATTTGATTATCTTTTATAGTAGTTAACGAACGCATAAGTGTGTTGATGATTTCATGTCAATTGCAAGAAATAGATATTCCTTGAAGCATTAAATGATTGTTGTTCCAATTCCTATTACTGAGATTTGATACGTGAAAGTTCCTCATAAGTTCACATTTATTGTTCCTTTCATAAGTTCACATTTTGTGTTCCTTTTCCTTAGTTTACATTTGTTGTTCTTTTTTGCTAGAATATAGTTGTTGTTCCTTTCAATAGAAATACGATTGATGTCTCTTTTCAGTTAGATTATAGTCTCTGTTCCTTTCCATAGATGGAGTAATTCACCTTTTTCTTTTCAGCAATTTTGATTCATAATGATAGTAATTTCTGCAAGTCTTTATCTAGATTCAATTACTGCTCTTAGAATGAATTCAATAGATTAGCTAGTTCCTTTCCTTTTGCACAGCTTTAGATTTCAATCCCTATAATCTTTAATGAATGTTTGAGGAACTTGATTGTTGATAAACTCAGATCTGCTTTCACTACACGATTTTATCCTCTATAAGCTATCTACATAGACTTTGCCGATATTCTTTGAGATAAAAGATGAATCCTTGGGTTGATAAATTAATGTTAAACTAAGGTTGTTTTTAGACATCTTTAGAGCCCAACATTTTGGCGCCCTTGCCGGGGAAGAATGTCAAAGGTAGCATAGATTGTGCCTCTGGAGGATGAGGTATTGAAGACGGAAGCTAAGAACCTACGCAGGCAATAAGTAAGATGCTTATACCAGGGTCCAGGGCCTACCTCCAGCGGACGCATTAAGAGGTTGCACATGTGTTTTTTTTCCTTTTCTTTGATTTTTTCTTTTTGTTGTGTGAAGTGTGTATGACTAAGAAGAAAGATCTTGAAAAACCAAGACCTCCACCAAAAATTACCAAACCCCAGGGCTCGACGCTCCCTGGAAGAAGTACTTTCATAGATGGCATCATCCAAAAAGAAGAATATCAAGCCTCGGTTGGACCTAGAAAATGATCCACCTGAATCCCTTAGGTGGTAGCTTCACCAACTACAGCCCACGCCAAGATTCATAGAAAAATTGAAGGGACTGAGCTAAGATTTCAGAGCATAGATCTTCCACCCCTCAACCCTTTAGGAGAGGGAAACTCTTGTAATCTAGAGGAAGGAGAAGGAGAAACTAGTGGGATAACTAAGACAGACCCACCACCCAATCCTGAATCTCCTGTGAAAGAAGAAGGCATAATTGAAATCCCAGATAGAGGGAGTGCGATCAAATCCCCTAGAGGATCAAATAATCAATCAATTCAAATAAAATATCCAGATCAAGAAATCCCTAAAGATTTCTGCATATTTTCGATCAAATGGCCCATCCAAATCCACAACATCCCCAAACTTCCACTTTGGAATATCTGATAGTTGATCCAATTGCCAATGACCCCATGAAGGCTATTCCCCTACAAAACCTACCAACCTTTCATGGATTAATATCAGAAGACCCAGACACATTATTATTTGAATTTGATGTCCTATGTAGAGGGTATGATTACACCTCTGAACCCCAAAAATTGAAATTGTTCCCCTCGACCTTGAAAGGAGTAGCTCTACGCTGGCTCATGGGATTAGGGGGAGGAACTATAAACTCATGGGATGAAATGAAACAAGCCTTCTTGACAAAATATCAGGATTATTGTAGAACCAAGGACTTAAAAGAGGAAATATTTCAAATGACTGCAAAAGAAAATGAATCATTAGAAGAATATGTAGAGAGATTTCAATATAATTTACAAAGATCACCCTATGGCACACTACCAAGGGAAGTACTTAAGGAAACTCTAATTAAAGGTATGAAATATGACTGGGTAGAAATGTTGAATTTAACGGGGAAAGGTGATATTTATCAAGAAAATTATGATGACATTGTCCTATTATGAATCAGGTGGTCAAGAGGAAGTTCACAGACTAGATCAAGGATGCATACCCCCCTGACCAAAAATAACAACATTACCTACAGGGGTGTTACTCGAGATAAAGTTGGTAATCTCTTAGAAAACTTTAAAACAGACATTCTGAGCACTCTGACTACACAATTAGATGTGTTGCAGGCCAAACAGAAAAAAATAGAAGCAGAACAAACGTTAGCCATATTTTTCCACAGGTGCAGAAGAAAACATGGTCGAAGGGATTGCCCTTTGCATGTTGTCTGAGTTTGCACTATCTGCACCAAGGATCACGAAATGGAACAATTCTCATCGCTTCCTAGATTGAAAGATGTCTTTAGGGAAGCAGAAGAAGAAACATAACCATTGTATCTGATGGCTCAGTGTCGTCAATGGCATAATCAACCCCCAAATACATTACATGACCCTTCCTCTTTCTTCTCCGGACAACCCCATCTATGAAAAAACAATCAAGGAGATATGTGGGAGAAAAACCGTCAGAAAAATTAAAAATCCATCATCAACAGTCTGCGTGGTAGGAGCCTTATCTGATCTAATTTTAGGTAGACAAGAACCGGTTAAATATGCAGATCCGGGGAATCCCATAGTAACAGTTCAGATCCAGGGCTTCTCTTTTCCCAATACACTAGTTGATTTGGGAGTAGCCATCAACATCATGACTATGGAAACTTGCAATACCATGGGTTAACTCCTTCGAACCCACAACAATAATGCTGCAGTTAGCAGATAGATCGGTAGTTCGACCAGTTGGCACATTACATGATATATCCATCTCCGTCGACTCTTGGGAATATCCGGCAGACTTCCTCATCATCAATCCAAAAGGTGGAATTGAAAAGAATCCATTGATATTGGGCATGCCATGGCTTGCAATAGCATATGCATACATAGGATGTTGAACAGGAAATATGACAATCACTAGAGGGGGTATCACAAAGAACCTCATTTTATATCCTCCTGCTAAACCTAGTCCAACTTTTGTATATCCACAATTGCCACCACCACGATACCTAGAGAGGGATTTATAAGCCCCTCTTATGTAGGATGAAGCCCTAAAACTTAAAAACCAGCTAGAGGATGACATAATCAGTGGGTTTATCAATAATCTAGCCACCATGAGCAACCCGACCTGCCAGATGCTCCAAGTTGTTCTAGACTGTGAAGCACAGGAAAACCTATTGGAATATTTAATGGAACAACAAATTCCTACTACAACCGTTCATAACAACAAACCCATCGATATTGCACCCAGGATGCTTCTAAACATCAATGCCAATTTATATGAACAATAGCAGCAAAAGCTAATTCATGTCCTCTCCAAATACCAGCAAGCTTTCGCATGGGAATATTCTGATATGAAAGGTATTGATCCACAACTCTGTACACACCATATTTGTGTTGAAAAAGATGCATGGCCTATCTGACAATCACAGAGAAGATTAAATCCTCACCTCAGGGATATCGTTAAAGAAGAATTACAAAAACTGTTGGACGTAAATTTATAAATCCCATCTCAGATAGTCGATGGGTTTCCCCATTAGTGATCATCCCAAAGAAAAATGGGAAATGGTGCATCTGTGTCGACTATAGGGAACTTAACAAAGCCACTCAAAAAGACCACTTCCCTTTGCCTTTCATTGACCAGGTCCTGGATACTTTGGCAGGAAAGAAATTATTTTCTTTCCTAGATGGTTTTAGTGGGTACAATCAGATTCAGATCGCCCCAAAAGATCAATATAAAACTACATTCACATGCCCCTGGGGCACTTTTTCATACAGAGTATTACCCTTTGAAATTTGTAATGCTCCAGCCACCTTTCAAAGGGCCATTCTGAGCATATTGAGTGATCTAATTAGTGAAGGACTTGAAGTCTATATGGATGATTTCACTCCTTATAGCGACGACTTCGATCAAGCACTGAATAACCTGGAGAAAATACTAGAACGGTGTATTGTGACCATGTTATTTCTAAGCCACGAAAAGTGTCACATGATGATACTAGGGAATTATATATCTGCATATGGAATTAGGGTAGACCCAACAAATATAGAGGTAATCCTTAATCTACCTACACCACACACACAAACTGAGGTACGTAGTTTCCTTGGTGCTTCAAGATACTATCGTAGATTTATGGAAAATTTTGCAAGAACCGCTGCACCTTTACATGCTTTGACTGGTAATGTAGAATTTCAATGGTATGACAAGTGTGATGTGGCATTTGTAGGACTCGAAAATTTGATCTCAACAACACCGATGTTGAGGGGGCCAAATTGGAAAATACCATTCCACATCTCCACCGATGCATCAGATATTGCCATAGGCACTGTCCTCGGATAGGAGGAGGAGAAGAAACCTTACGCCATTTATTTTATTAGCAAGAATCTTAATCCAGCTGAACTTAATTATAAAGTAATAGAGAAAGATTTTTTAGCTGTTATACATGCCATCAATAAATTTCGTCATTATATAATAGGCTATCCGATCATTCTGTATACTGATCATTTTGCTATGAAATATTTGGCTAATAAACCATTTTCTAATGGATGGGTCACTCAATGGTTGTTATTATTGCAGGAATTTGATATTTCCATCAAAGATCGACCCGGGAGAGAAAACCTTGTCACAGACTTCCTATCCCGCATACCCAAAATAGATGACTCCTTAACAGTCGAAGACCGATTTCTAGATGAGAATTTGTTTGTCGTTACTACAAAGCCACCTTGGTACAATGACATGGAAAATTACCTAGCAGCAGAAAGATTACCACCACATCTTTCATCAAAGAAAATAAAATTGATCATCCAGTGTAGCAAACTTCGCTTGGATCAACAGATATCTCTTCCATACAGGAGATGATCTCTAGATTCGCAGATGCATACGAGATGATGAAATCTATGACATATTAAAACATGGACATGATGAGCCCTGTGGTGGGCATTTTGCAGACCGCAGGAATGGACAAAAAATTATACATATGGGCTATTATTGGCCCTCAATATTCAGAGATGCGAAGAAATACGCCAAACTTGCGATAGTTGTCAACAGATGGGAAAACCAGATCAGGATGATGAAATTTCTTTGAAAGCGCAAGTAGTCACGGAACCATTTGAGAGATGGGCACTAGACTTCATTGGCCCCTTCAACCCAAATTCAAATCAAAAGGCATATATTCTATTCGCAACGGACTACATGACTAAATGCGTAGAGGTAGAAGCCTTGCCAAATGCAACAGAAGAAGTAGTCATCAAATTTCTTTTCAAATTATTCGTACGCTATGGACTACCAAGAGAGGTAATTACTAATGGGGGGTCACAACTTACAACTCATAGAATCACCACCACCCTGGATAATTATCATATCAAACAAAAAATTACTTCTCCATATCATCCATAAGCAAATGGGAAAGTGGAAAGCACCAACAAAGTCCTGGAGGGAATCCTGACAAAGACTGTCTCAACAAACAGACAAAATTGGGCTTCTGATCTCCCAAATGCCTTATGGGCTTACCGCACAACATGGCGTAATAACACTGGCTACTCTCCTTACCATTTAGTCTATGGCAAAGAACCCATCTTCCCAATCGAGTTTGAAATCAAGACTCTAAGGATGGCCCAGGAAATCGGACTGGATTTTACAAAAGCACATAAACAACACCTTCAACAACTCAATGAATTGGATGAAGCATGCATGTCTTCTATAGAGTGCACAACCATTATTCAGAAACAGAGATCGACCTGGCACAATAAGCATATAAAGAAAAAAATATTTAAAAAAGGAGACTGGGCGCTCCTCTATGATTCCAGATTTCAGGATTTTCTGGGAAAATTATAGACACGGTGGCTAGGACCATACGAAATCAGTGAAGTCCATGATAATGGGACAGTTATGTTAAGCACCATCTATGGGTCTAGATCTCCATTTTGGGTCAATGGACACCGTCTACAACTCTATCATCGACTACCCTCAAAAGAATCCTTCTACCAGGAGGTAAGTAAGGACCCTGCCATTCAAATTTTGGCTGGATGGGAAGGTAATCCAACCACCCCAACTCCATAAATATTGAAATCTGCTAACACTATACATACTGTATATAATTTTGTTTTGTGTAGATTTTATTTAGTTTTTTTATTTTTTATTTTCGACAGTCATTTGAGAAAATCAAAACTAGGGAGGGTAACCGTGATGAACTCAATTAGAACTCTTTTCTTTTCTGAACTCCCACTTTGTCTCATTACCTGTACCATGTCTTCCGCAGAGAAATGAATGTGTCATGATTCAACAGTAGCAATTGGGAAACTATAATCAAATTTATAACATTAACAAACCATCCATTACTTAATTTTGAGAATTACCAACTCATAAATGAATTTAGTTGATGAGGAATCAACCTTGAATTTAAGAAAAATACATTACCAGGTTTCTACAAATTCAGATGGTTTGAATGGAATAATTGTTGTTCCTTTTGCGTGCTTGTTGTTTCTTTGAATGGAACAATTGTTGTTCCTTTTACGCACCTGTTATTCCTTTGAACGGAAAAATTGTTGTTCATTTTGCGCGCTTGTTGTTCCTTTGAACGGAGCAATTTTTGTTCCTTTTGCGCACCTGATGTTCCTTTGAACGAAACAATTTTTGTTCCTTTTGCGTGCCTGTTGTTCCTTTGAATAGAACAATTGTTGTTCCTTTTGCATGCATGTTGTTCCTTTGAATGGAACAATTGTTGCTCCTTTTGCGTGCCTGTTGTTCCTTTGAACGGAATAATTGTTGTTCCTTTTGCACGCCTGTTGTTCCTTTGAACGGAACAATTGTTATTCTTTNTTTTGCACACCTAGTATCCATTTTGTCGTTCCTTCCTTGCTGATAAAACACTAAATCTTTCCTTTGGGGTACAACTTTCACCAAAATAATTTTCATCAGCATTATTTCTAAGGATCCATCATTATTTTGTGGACTATCTCCCCTACCTTATCAAATTGCTTTTTGGATCACTTCCTTCGAAATATCTTAAACCTTGTTCATAATTTGTAACCACAATAATTCGTTTCTTTTCCCTTATACATTACACTTAAATGATACCTCGCATTTATAACTAATAAGGAATCTGCGACACACTTTTACTTGGAATCCTTACACTTCTTTACACCATCCCTTACTCTTAAGGAGTAGTTGAGCCTCCCTTCATGCAATAATATAATAAATCAATAAAATTTCTTTCTTTTCCCACAAAGAATAGGGGGTCTCATCACGAGCCAGCCTACCATGATCATAAGATAATAACCTAAGTGACATTCCCACTATGGCTACCACACCAGGGCAATGGCCTTTGACATTCTCTTTTCTCAAAGGACAAGAGGTCTCACCATGAGATGAATTGTTCACTTAAGTTACACTCTAGTGAGTGGCATTATCATCATCTAGATACCAAACCAGGATAATGGTCCTTTTCGGAAAAAACTTAAAAAACTTTCTAAAAAAAAAAAAATCTATATCTATCAACAAAATTTCTTTCTTTCCCACAAAGAATAGGGAGTCTCATCACGAGCCAGCCTACCACGATCATAGGATAATCACATAAGTGACATTCCCACTATGGCTACCACACCATGGCAATTGCTTTTGACATTTTCTAGTCAAAGGACAAGGGGTCTCATCACGAGCCGACTTGTTCACCTAGGTTACAATCTAGTGAGTGCCATTATCACTATGGATACCAAACTAGGATAGTGGTCTTTTTGGAAAAGACGATTCAAACAAGTATCAAGGACACAGGCTCATCTTAGGGTTAAAAGGCAACCCTATCGAGGCTATAGACGCCTGCTGGCAACAGTGGCTCTGCCTGTGGTATGGAAGTTACCTTAAATGCCAAGTTTCTGCATCTCTCTAGATTTCCTTCACTCAATAACGAGGCTATCATTTTGGTTGTATTCAATAACATGGAAAAGTAAAAACAATATGATATGTGGGATATTATTTAACTGAACATATTTAATTTATTCAGCGCATGTATCCTTAAAGAATTCTTTTGAGTATAGGTATTTTCAATTCCACAAAAGTGGATTAACATTTAATAATTACTGTTAAATATGTTGTTCAAACATAAATCATTAATCCCCATTGGTGATCATCGTACAATCATAACTTTTCACCACCAATACCTACAATCATTACTCTTCCCTACACTGACGGTCGAGGTTGACCTTTCTATTGAAGAGGGGAGTGGACGCTCGACACACTTCTCGATGCAAATAGTAATGATTGTAATAAATACCTTCATTTAGATACATTTGTTGTCTCTAATATTTTCTATTCTCGGTAATTTTTGCTCCAAAGCTGGTCTAACCATGTCTGCTACCAAGAACGATAGTCGTCCATATTTTCTCACAAAATGGGTGGTAGAGGTGTGCACATGGAACCTACTTTACTAAAGCTTACAAAGCAAGCAAGAGAAATCCTGCATCAGCTGGGGTGGATGGAGTACTTCAACCGGCTGCAAGGATATGACACGAATGTCACTCTTGAATTCTTTCAGAATCTGTAGGGGGAAAACTCTATGGTGCGGGGCATACAAATCTCAGTCACCCCAGAAATCTTAGTAGAGGTCACAGGCCTCCCTAATACAGGCATTCAGTGGACAGGATGATACACAACATTGAAGGAAGCTGTGGAAACCTTCACAGACCCTGGGGAAGAATTGGATAAGAAAGGAAAGGGAATCAACCCCAGTACCCTCAGAGAACCATGGAAGGAACTTGCAGGGGTAATTCAGTGGTACATCACTTGTGATGGACGATATGATGTAATTCGACCTCGCCACCTCAAACTGCTGGCAGCTTTAAAACAACGGTTAGTAATTAATCTACCTTTCTTTCTGAATGCCATATTACATGAGGTTGCTCTGAGAACACAAAAATCCAAGGACCCTGTTACTGTTATTATCCACTACAAATAGTTAAACTGATAACAATTAAAGCACTGAGTCAAACTCAATTAACCTGGGATAACCTGATTGAGGCCAATACACCTCCACAACTAGAGAAACTTGAATTATGCCACGAAGAACCACCATAGGAAATCAAAGATAGATAGGCAGAGGAGACTACTACCCAAAAAGAAATCCCATCTCCTCAAACTGAAGTTGGGGTAGATCCTGCCCAAATCATAGAGACCCAGACCTCACAAACACAAGCATTAATAAAAAAGAGGAAGAGAGCAACAACTACCCCTACAACCATTATTCAGACAAGGAGAAGAAGCAGACGAATCCAGGAAACAACTGAAGCAATTCAGGATACAACAAAATAGCCTAAAGAACTTCAGAACTCTATAGAACAGTCTCCATGCGAGAATTCTCAACGAATTAGGCAAGAAGAATAGACCTCACAAAGGAATGACCAGGAAGACACCCAACCGACACTAGCACATCTGATAGAACAATTCATGAAGAGATATGAGGTAGAAATAGCCCAGGTTTTGGGAAGCTTGGGAACCTCAATTGACAGAGGCACAAATAATCTAGAAATATACCCAGAACAACCTTCCTCTTCAAAACTAGTTGAAGATTTTCCTGATATTGAAATGTCTTTTCCTGAGGACAGAGCACAGGAAGAACCCCATTTCGAAACAAGAATCCCTCTTGGATAGACAAAACAGTTGGAAGGAACAGAGGAAAAACCATCTGTTGTCCAGAATGAAGAAGGCCTTGAGACTTGCCATAAACAGAAATCATCCAAAAGCCATAAGAAAATTAGAAAATTAAAAAAAGAAAATAAACTATTGAAGAAAAAGGCTAAGAATGTTGACGTATTAAAGAAGAAGGTAGTTAAACTCAAGGAAATTATTAAGGAATTGAGGAAGTAGTTAGAATAGGAAGATAAATCCCATAGAATAAAGAAGAACAAAAGGGCCAGAGTACAAGTAAGAAACCCTCTTCCTAAAGAAGCAGTCAATACAAATTATGTAGGGATACAGATAGACCCTGAAGAAGTAGTAGTGGAAGACACAGTAGCCCAGAATGAGGAAGCACCTCCTTTAGAGACATAGGAAAATATGATAGCTATAGGAACAATTGATGCGGAGGTGCAGATAGCTCAACTCCTTGAGCATAATTCTACCATCAGGATATTGGAGGAAGAATTGATGCAGTCTCAACAAACCCTGGTTCAAAAAAGAAGTGAGTTGTTGACTATGGCAGAGCACCAAGCACTCCCGTCCCAGAAACAAAGTATTATTGTGGACAGGTTGGAAGCAGAACTTACACAGGTCCAAAAAGCATTAACTCAATCCAGGTAAGAGATGAGCGCTATGGAAGAATACCAAGCATCTCAATCTCATGCACAGAGTGTCACCATCGATAGACTAAAGGTAGAGCTGGGACAAGCCCAACAAGCATTGGATCAACACCAAGATGGAATGGTAACTAGGAATGAATATCAAAAGATTGTTAAAGAATTGAAGGACATGATAGCAACAGAGGGTGAGACCTATGCTGCACTCACCAGAGCCTAAGAGAAGATAAAAAATGTGCAAACCCAATTGGAAAAAGCTTTGGAGAAAATCAATGAAATCTGTGATGTCTACTCTGATGCTATTAATTGTAGAGCTCCTACCACCAATTACATGTTATTCTTACTGGAACGATATTTATTATTGAGAGTGAAGGCCATCAGAGTGAGAAAACCTATTTCTTTTTCCATTTTACCTGATTTTATTTCATGTTTCAGAGAGCAGGATGAAAAGATACAATACTTTTTGTGTGAATTATACTTTCATAATTTCATTCTGGAAGAAAAAAGGGAAGATAACCCTGGCCCATTCATAGGTGATATACAGTTTCAGACATTTCTGTCATTTACTCAGAATCAAGTTAGATTGGGTAAAGCTCATAAGACCTTCCTAAAAAGGGAAGCTGGGCTGGATCTTTGGGTTAGGGGGGAGCCTCCAAAGTCCTTTCCAACCATTATGTGACATAAAACCTTTATGAAAAGGAAAGGGGTCATAGACTCCTTGACCCCCATCCATCTATAGGTCATACATTCAGGTATCACTCACTTTAGGGAGCTTAAGGTGGAAGCTCTTGCTGCTTCTAAACTGATATGGGATGCCTCCTCCAGTGAAGTAAAGAGTAGGGAGCCCTTTCGGTATAGGAATTTATTTGCAGCTACCTTTAGAATAGAGAGGTATTCTAGATTGCTACAAGAGGAAGGGCCTTCTTGGATTGGGTGTGGATATAATCCCCCTATCATCTGGTTCCCTCCAGAAAGTTACCAAAAATATTATCAAATTAACAAGAAGAGGGAGGATGTTGCTTTTGGAGAACTCAAAAGAAGCAATGGGTTCATAAGGCCTGGTGAACCAACCTTTCCATCTTACAACATTTTTGCTTTACATGTAAAATCTCAACTTGCGTGAAGACATGCAAGAAGGTAAGCTAGGGGGTATGTTAGGTTATGAAAAAGGTATAAATATGCAAGATACCAGATATATAAAATATGCAGAATAGAAATAAAATGCTAGAAATGGAAGAATAACAGTAAAATATCCAGCATAATCTTCACAATACACAGAAATAATATGTGAAATAGCAATAGAAAAGCACTTTGATTCAGAAAGCAATGTTCACAGGCCTCTTCGAGGGGGCAAC
>ML800595.1:53963-106562 GCA_009831015.1 Picea engelmannii
GTCTTGATTATATTAGGCAGTGAATAAATATATGACTTGTTCTTGCATTAGACTAAGACTAGGTTTTATATTAAGACAGCTCAAGCTCAATATGACGTTATAAATTTTTATGGAATTTAGTTTTATATCCAATTGTCCTTTAAGGATTTGCTCTATTTATACAACATAGAGGGTGTTGTTTCACTTTACCACATTGAGAAAGATAGCATTGGTTGCTGGTTATATAATTTAATAACACTATTATTTGGAATTGACCTTAAGCAACATTGAAGAATCAAGGGCACGTAATACAATGCAAGGGAAGGGATGAGATTTTATAGTTGTAGTATAAGTTATTGTTCGTTAGTTGAATATTACTACAATATAAAAAAAATTACTGTCATAGAAAGTAAATTTTGTTATTAATAGGAATGCTATTGTTAGTTAGTTGCACATTCATATAATATGAGAGTTATTGTGAGAGAAAGGTAAATTCTTGTTAGGAAGGCTATTGTAGATTAGTTGAATATTAATGTTTAACAGAGGAAGGTATATTCTTGTTAGGAAGACTATTGTAAATTAGTTGAACATTAATAAAACAGAGTTTTAGTAATAGAAAAAAATAAATTTTGTTGTTTAATAGAAGTGTTATTGTAGTATAGAAAGTGATGCTGTGATTTGATTGGGGGGATTTAATTTATGACCATAAATTGCTTTTCATTTACGTGGGCGGAACAATTCGTTACATAATTGCATCAAGAATAAATATAACTTGGGTCATGTGATTGTAGCGTAAATGTTGACGGTCATTATTGATACTAACTCATAAGAGGTCATGTAAGGTGAACGTTATTAATGATGAATGTCAATGTGAAGTATTGTTTAAGGTAGGCTTATGGTATTGATAAGGTTAGGAGGATGGTTGAGTACCGTTGATAATCACTCTAGGAAGTAGATAAGGTAATTATGGTAGATCAATTGTAAGGTGGAAGGGGTTGTCCGTATATTTAGTTGGGTAGTATAAAATGTGATGGAAATTTAAGGTATAGGGGTGATATGGGTAGGTTTATGGGAATGTTCTTGTAATTAATATCTTATAAGGGGTAATGGTGATGCCGAGATGGATTAGTATGGATACTGCCTTATAAGAGGTCAGGTGGATGTTATCTTATTGCAAGGTAAGTGAGGAAATTGTAATGGAGTACATGTTTAGTATGTTATTGTAAGGGTTATTGATAAACATATCATGTAATGCCCTTGAAATTAGTAAGGTAAGTTCTCACGATTCTTAAAGCGGGGATTGCAGTTAGCAGTTGGTACTTTTTAAGGCCGAGTGGGAACCCGTCGTCTAATAGAAGTCCAATGGAGTAAATGGTTGTAATCAAAGTCAATAAGCCTCTCTAGTGGTTGGTCGGTGTCGGAGTCCTTCTAACTCACGACTTCCGTCGGGGTCGTGGTTGCCCTTGATTTTGTAGTGCTTGGCTCTCCCGCTTTGGGTAGGTTGTCCGTGTCGGCGGGACGTGGACTCCTCGTGTAGCTTAGTATTTTTGTCTGTGTGTGATCCGATGGAAGGAATCCAGTGCCGTATCAAGAGTCTCGGGCTGTTTAAAGGCACAGTTCCACTCTTGCGACACATTCTGAGCCGTATCAGCAGTCTCGGGCTGTTTAAAGGCACAGTTCCACTACTGCGACTTTACTGTTGGATTCCTTCTTTTCGTGACAGTACTATGCCTAACCCCTGATGTCTGTTTCTCCTACCGCCGTTAGATTCCCACCTCATGTCGGGGGCATTTCCTTCTCGCTGTCGCTATGATTTGTTGGGACGTCTGGATTGAGTTCGTCCTACTTGCGACCGGTTGGTTCGAGTGTTGACGTAGAGTCGAGGGGGTTGTTTCTTCTACACACGCACACACACTTTAGGAAAAAAAAAAAAAACTTCCACCAGTTGACTGAGTAGATGTCCTTAGCTAGGAGGGGTGTTACACCCAATGGGTCAGTCTACCATCGCTCTCTGTTAGAAAAAGAGGAGATCAAGAGGAATATTCAATAAATTCTCCACAAGGGGCACATCCATCCCAAATCATCTCCTTGTGGGAGTGCAATCATACTGTTGCAAAAGAAAGACGGGACCTAGTGACTCTCCATTGATTATCAGGCCCCGAATAAAATCACAACCCCAGAACCGGTACCCGATTCCCTGAAAGGACGACCTCCTTGATCAGACCACAAGGGGAAAAATACTTCAGTAATATTGATTTGAAGCATGGATACCACTAGGTCCCAATAGAACATACAGATGTATGGAAGACTACCTTCAAGTCAAAAGAAGGTCTTTTTGAATGGTTGGTCATGCACTTTGGTTTGAGAAATGCTCCATATACTTTTATGAGGTTGATGGATGGTATCCTGTGACCTTTCACCAGCACTTTTGTAGTGGTGTATCTGGATGACATCCTCATCTACAACAAGACTTGGGAGGAACACTTGCAACATATTCTATAGGTTCTGCACACCCTGCGACAGCAAAAACGATATGAAAACTTGGAAAAATTCTCCTTCAGCATGGACATGGTCTATTACTTAGGCTACATCGTTGATCAACATGGTGTGCATGTGGATCTAGCCAAGATCTAGGTCATCCATTACTGTCCAGCCCCAACCACACTCACTGAGCTTCAGATCTTCTTGGGCCTTGTCAATTTCTATCGTAGGTTCGTGTTGGGATTCTCTCATATCGCACGGGCCCTCATCCAAGTAAACAAGGGTGGCAGTAAGAAAAAATTTGTGTGGTTCATGTCCCAACAACAAGCCTTTGATGACTTGAAGAAACTTTTTTTCTCATCCCTAGTACTTTCATTACCAGAACTGCAACATCCCTTTGATATCGAGACAGATGCTTCAGACTATGCTATGGGCGTTGTTCTCACTCAATACGGTCACCTCATGGCATATCATAGTGAGACACTATCGAATGTTGTTCGTAAGTACCCTAATTATGACAAATAAATGTACTTTATTGTGAAAGCCTGCCGCCAATGGAGACATTCCATTCTGGGGAAGGAGACAATCATCCACATTGATCACAAGACAATACCATTAATGCAGAACCAAGGAAAATTGGAGAATGGCCACCATCAAAAGTGGTTCACATAATTATAGCAGTTCCACCTCAACATCAATTATAAAAAAATAAGTAGCGACCAATTTGTTGATTGCCTCAGCCGACCTCCATTCGCGACACTCACCACAATGCTAGACTCTTGCGGCCATGAGACCTTTGGATAGCCCCACCTCTATGAGACATACCCTGACTTCTCCATCACCTACCAAATGTTGGGATCAAACTCAGTGGTCGCTAATTTCCATCTTTAGGATAGATTGTTGTGTCGTCTAGGCCATCTTTGTGTTCCATCAAGAGAGCGCGTGAAGTTGATTTGGGAAGCTCACTACAGTTGGGTGGTGGGACACTTTGGTGTCAAAAAGAAAGTGGTAGTGCTGCAGAAACATTTCTACTGGCCGAAAACTTGACATGATTTCAGCAAGTATACCAAGTCCTGCACCACTTGTGCTATTTCCAAACCGACCACTAAGAAATAGGGCATGTACACCCCTCTTCCTACTACTGACAAGAATTGGGAATCCATCTCAAAGGACTACATGTCGGTCCTCCCATTCACCAAGAGTGTCAATGACTGTGTTTTTGTGGTTGTTGATCGCTTTTCCAATATAACGATTATGGTCGCCTGCAAGAAGAACATCACTGCAGAGGCCACTGCCAAGGTCTTCTTTCAATACATCTAGGTACACTTTGGGATCCCACAAACCATTTTCTCAAATCGAGACAGTCGGTTCCTCAACACATTCTAGTCGTGCCACTCATCAGTGCTGGATGTCCAAACTGCATGCAAAAAGAATCTAGTGATAAGATTTTGTACACACAGATCAAGGGCACCCAACAACAAAGGATCCAACTTTATCGACTCGTCAAAGCAAGGAAGCTCCTAAACCAAGGCAAGTGGCTCACCCAGGGCCAAATTCAACAAAAAAATCCTCATCTGATGGGGGAACTCAACGCAATGGAGACCATTGCTTACTAAGCGGGGAGGATTGATCCAAGTGGATTTCGGTGGCCTCCCACCTATTCCAACTGGTTCATTTTGGCAGTTTTCCAGTTTGGCATTTTTTTTTCCAATTTTTCGGATCCCCGACTTGCGAGGCCATTTTGAGGCCCTAAATAACATTTTTAGGGCTTGCCACAGTCGTAAGTGACCTTTCATAGCTAGTAGAAAAATGTTTAGTCCTCATATAGACCTCTCCAACGGGCTATCGTGTGCCTAAAACATAGATCGTATGCAAAAGTTACGACTGTTGGTCACTATAATTGCTTAATTAATTTTAAACAACCAAGTGAAACATAAATTATCAACCCAGGGAAGTATTTTATTTCAAAGATAGCCACGCACTATATATGCTCAATTCCAAAAGAAACTCAGTGTTGTAGTAAAGAAATTTATACTAATTATACTTGCTTGAATGAACTGAAGCTCTGAATTAAATCACAGGAAAGTAACCTCCCTATTGCAATTCCTTAAAGATCAATCTAAGAATCCTGGATTACATTAAAATAACACTTGCAATGGGAAAGAACAACTATTATGCAATCAGAGAACATGACCCTTACTCTCAAATAGAGACTTCATCATTAACACTCTTTTCATGAAAACAATAATACGGAAAACAATTAACTCTATCTAACAGAGAACAAAGCCACTTAGGTCCTTTCTTTCTAAGTAGGAGCCTTGAGCCTTACTTTTGTTTAGCACACTTGTGAGGTTTGAGGTCTACAGAGAACAGGGCAGTCTGATTCCTTTCTTTCTGAGCAGAGATCCCTAACCCAGTTTCTGGCTAACACCAATGAAAGTCTACAGAGAACAGGATGTTTTGGTTCTTTCCTTTCTGAGTAGGAACCCTTAATCCAATCCCTGTCTAACACACTTGCAGAGGTAAAGGAAACCTACAGAAGACAAGGTGTTGTAGTCCCTTTCTGTCTGAGCAGGAAGACTTTAACCAAATCTCTGGCTAGCACACTTGCAGTGGTAAATGAAATCTATAGAAGACAAGGTGTTGTGATTCCTTCCTGTCTGAGCAGGAACCCCTTAACCAAATCTCTGGCTAGCACACTTGCAAAGGCAAAGGAAATCTACAGAAGACAAGGTGTTGTGATTCCTTCCTGTTTGAGCAGGAACCCTTTTACCAAATCTCTGGCTAGCACACTGGCAGAGGTAAATGAAATCTATAGAGGCCGAGGTAATTAGATTCCTTCCTGTCTGAGCAGGAACCTTTTAACCGGACTTCTGGCTAGCACGCTTGCAACAGTAAATGAATCCTACAGAGGGTATGATGTTTCGATCCCTTTCTGTCTGAGCAGGGACCTTTAACCAATTCTCTTTTAGCCTCATAAAATCATCACACAAGATTGCTGATAAAAAGAATTACAAATTCCATTCAATAACTAAGACAGAGTCAGTAGTGTTTCAGCAAAGCGGAATCCATTAAAAACAGTGTTTCAGCAAATGACAGTTAAACATGACATAAACATAAATTATACTAAAACACTTCTATCTAATGGGTGAATCTTGTGATGAAGGTGGGCCCTCCCTTCTCACAAGATTCCCCTGAACGAAAAGCTAGAAGAGGATACTCAAAGAAGTCTTATATTCATCTGTCGAAATATCACATTACAAATTGAAAGAATAGAATACGTCCCGCTTCTCTTGAGTTGCTTCAATGTATCAAAACATGGGTATCTCGAATGGTGATTTCCTCTAATTTAAAGAGGAAATCCCTTCGATACAATCATTACAATGCATATCTGAATCTTATCCTAAGTCGGATCTTCTTTCTAAATCAACATAGGATGTCCTAGTCTCACACAACCGAATGCTATTACAGGAGCTGAATAAGATATTGTTGTTATGGCTGGTGTAAAAACTTCTTCTTCGTTGTTGTGGATGTTGTTTCAGCATTGCAATTCACGAGTTGTTTCATCCATGTGAATTGCGCTCTGACTGTGTTGAGCGCTGACTGTGGCGGCTTCCTCGTGTTTCAGCACCGTCGGTTCTTAGCATTTTTCTCTGTGTTTCAGCATCTACAACTCTGGACTGTGTAATAGTTCCGTGTTTCAGCATATTGCAACCTCGGACTGTGTAGCAGCTCCGTGTTTCAGCATCTGCGACCTCGGACTGTGTGGCAGCTCCGTGTTTCAGCAACTGCAACCTCGGACTGTGTAGCAGTTCCGTGTTTCAGCATCAGTTATGTGTTTCAGCAACGACGACCTTGGACAGTTCTGTGTTTAGCAATAGGCCTTGAATGCAAATCTGCAGCTTTGGACACTTATGCATTTCTAATCAATGGTTAAGTACGAGAGTGATGTAAAATATTATGCAAAACAGATTAAACATATAGTAATGAGAAGGGACGTTGTATACCTTTGAGATGATCAGATAAAGTGATAGTATGAGTCTAAATGTAGGTGATCAAGAGTATGATGGTGGAAAAAAGTATAGGCAAAAAGGTACATTGTGTGGTCCTAACAACGACCTTGGGAAGTTGATGTACTAAGTTATCCAAATGGGGCCCACATGACTTTTGGCGCTTCATCTCCTAGGGTTAGGTTTTTGGATGTCTAGGGTTTTTGAAATTCATGTTTATTGTAAAAAGGCCTTCAGAGCCTCATTGTAATCATCTTCTTGCAAATGAGCGCATCTATCACATCTCTTCTCAGAGATAAGCCGCCACCATTCCAACAAGCTTGTTTTCCGCTACATTTTACAGTTTCAAGTTATTTCCTTATTGAATAGAAAACCAATTTTATTGTATCTCTGTTATTATGTGTTAAGAATATTTTAATAATCTGTATCAATTTCGTTCTTCTCATAAAATACGGATCACAACTACAGGATTCTTAAGATTTTTGGTCAAATCCCAGATTCTCAGGTATAGTGCCAGAAATCAGAAATAGAGATTTCAAAGTGAGTTTACCAGTTCGCTGCAAAAGTGTTGGAAATGGAGTTTTTGCAACGAATGGTCACTAGGTCACTGTAAAAGTGCACAATTAGCTCATATTCAAGTTTGTTTCAACTTCTAGCTGGAGTGGATGTGTTAATGAATCATGTGGACTATATCAAGTAGTTTCCATTCGAATCATATAAGATTAGATAGGATCTATATATGTTAATTTAGTCAAAGAAACGGATCCTAAAATCTAGCAGTTTGTTATCATTTTTTTGTAACAAAATCTTAATATAAGGGGAATCCTATGTAACTACTTGATATAGAATTCCTTAGAGTAGGATTGGAGGATAGACTATATATCCAAGTTGTTTTGATGATAGAGGGGTTCAAGACTTGGGGTTCAGTCTGAGGGACTGAGAGAGAGCTTTAGGAGGAAAAAATTGTATGAGTCTGATTGTGGGCCTGAGGGTATTTTATGATGTAAACATTCTTGGCATTGAAGAGTCCTGAGATTTGTTATATGGGATTTTGTTTTCTTTGTTTTTCATTTGTATTTCCATCTTTCTTGAATAAATTGTAGCTTTTAAGGATTATTGGTTTTCTTTTATTTATGGACTCTTGAGCAACAAAGGGTTTGTTGTTATTTCCTATAACTCATTTCATTTATTCAAGTATATTTTCTATTCATTTTGAACATATAATATCTATGTTCAATGGATGATGTACTTTATGTAAACTTATCCTTTCTTCCAT
The DNA here is from genome assembly GCA_009831015.1 of Picea engelmannii. NCBI lineage: Eukaryota > Viridiplantae > Streptophyta > Pinopsida > Pinales > Pinaceae > Picea > Picea engelmannii. The sequence goes on from ML800595.1 coordinate 61,710, forward strand.
ATGCCATCATATAAGCCATTTTTCTGATATGCTTTTCAATTTCCTTTTAACTTCAGGATGTTTAAGTGACCCCATGCCCAATGGTACATAACCGATCAACAATCACTTTGTTTCCCTCTTTATTTATAATTCTTGTTTAATCACCTTCTAAAACTAAACATAACTATTATAAACTCAAGATGTGCTAGGCGTGTTCCTTTAATAGTCTAGGAACAACTTCCGGCGCTAACACTTAGGACCATAAACTGGACATGAAAATTTACCCTTTGTTTGAAGACCTATAAGAGATGGATTAATTTTTATATCAATTATTTGGAGTGTGTTTAATGAAGGTATTATATAAAAAGCATGCATGATATGAACTTCATAAAATTCAACACTATATATTAAAGTGCATTGTAACATTATAACATACCACAGAAATGTGTTATCCCTGGGGCATCGTGAATTGTCCATACAAGCATTGCATGGAATTTAAATTCTCTTTGTGCACCTATTGGTCTAGGTATATCATGCATTGTGATGTGCTTCCATAACTATAGTAACTCGTCGATAAGACACTCGATATATACATTCATATCTTTCACCTGGTACTTACCTAATAAAAAAAATATCAAACATAATTATAAAACATAATTGAACATATATTAGTAAACAAAAAAATAAAAGACATAATTATGAAACAAACAAGACAAATGAGATGTTATCGTGTTAAAAAATATTGTTCTAAACAAGTACATGGAACAATCATTACCAATACTCACTACATTGTTTTTAGTTGTTTTTATTAAAAGTATCCTTCTATTATAGCCCATGCATTTTTTACAAGGGAAATAAAATTTTCGATCACCCAAAGCCTCAACCAATGCATATATGGAGTCTCGGCCTTGTCCTCCTTGAGGAATGTTATGTGAAATTTTTCCTTAACAAACTTTCAGTGATGATTATATTAAAAAATCAACTTCAATAGTTTAACTATTTGTAATGCAATTAACAAAATAAAAATAAAAAAATGTATTCTAACTTAAAAATATCCCTTATAACCTCTGTAGACCGTCGCTAGTATAGCACAACGAACAAAAATATTGACTTTGTCAAACGTTGGTAGATACATCATTGACCTGGTCGCCCATCGAATAACTGACAATCATTAACTTGGTCAATCGTTGGATATTTGACGACAGCCACTATCGTCGGATATTCGACGAACATCAGGGATTTTAAAAATAAAAATAAAAAATGCAAGTAAACTACGACATTACGAATGATTTTATCTATACTGTAGGAATACAGTGTCATTTTTATGTGCATATGTAGTAGTGAATCTCTATTTACAACGTTTGTAGAAAATAAATTAAATAATAGATTTCAAAAAATAATAAAATGATCCTCACATCCATCACAATTTCAAAAGTATTTTTTATCACACCAAAAAGGAAAAGAACATATGGCCCATAAATAAGAGAACTTTAAAAGAGTATTTCTATTGAAATCAAAAATAGAATATGATAATTTAATTTTGAATATCTTATATTCAAGAGCTCAGAAGTACAAGATACAATCAAAATTAACTCTAACATTATTCTCTAGGATTTTCTCAAAAATGATATTGTCTTTTATAGTCTCAGAAAATTAAAGGTGTTCCTCCATAAACAGAGTGGGATTGGGACTCCCGTGGACCAAAATATAAATATATATAAGAAAATATGAGAGAATCATGAATTAAGGTTGGAACAAGGCATGATAAACATGACTTGAAAAGAAGATAGAGGATGCAATTAGAACTCAATTATACTATTCTATAGAAAGACAAAATATAATTGAATGAATTCTGAAAGGGAAGAAGAAAGGGTGATCAATATAGAATTACTATGATGGAATCTCATGGCTCATTTCTGCGTTATTTGTGTCCTTATATTTTCCTTGATGACGATTTCTTGGCCGGTACTAACTTATTCCTCTTAATTTTCCTCCATGATCTTGATTAAGTATTTATTTAACCACTCTTCTATATAAGATTTCATTGGGGCTACATTTATTTCATTTCTAATTTTAATATCAAATAGTATACCCTCTAAATATCTTAAGTCAAATGAAATTTGGCTAAGCACATCTCCAATGTCTTCATTTCTATTTGCATAGATTACCAACCATTTTTCAACTTCATTCTCATTATATTCAATGATGCTATTAAATTTCTCGGCCGACAAACCTTTCAATATTTCCACTTCTTGCTAAAATTGCTCTCTTGTCATGATATAGAATTTATAATTAATTTGGGGTCCTATACTTCTCTTGTTCTTCCGACTAAGTCTATTTCAGTTAATATTTTGTATAACTCGTATTTTTCAGTAACCATATCATCACATTCCTCGAGAATTTGTCTTAGAATCTTTATCTTCTTAATCTAGTAGGCCTTTCGTTCCATAAGATAAAGATTTTCTTAATCTAGAAGAAGAAGAGGAAGGTATATCTTCTTCTTTTATTTTCATTCCAGTCATATTTTAAACCTTCAAAGAAAATGTGGTGACTGAATCTTTATAAAACCATTCTTCATGTTTATAATCACTTTGGAGGGAATCTTTAAAATCATTTAACTTTGAACCAAATGAAACATTGCTACTTCCAACATCCCATTCTTGCATAATAAGAGACATTCTCTTTTTAATATTTTCTTAAACAAATTTAATGATAGTGACCAACAAGATTGATGTTCCTTTCAATTTTAAATATGGTGTTGCAGGTTTGTTAGTGGTCAATGGACTTGAAAGAATAGGGGGAGACATCAAAGTATATTCCAACTCTTTGATTCTTTCCTTTAGTTTTTCATTTTGTAAATCCATGTCACCAATTGAAATATCTAAAGAATCCCCTATTATCTTATGTATTTAAGCAATTCTAGATGGAAGTAATTTGTTGAGATCATACTCAGAATGAGATTTTCTTTTTTTATTCTTTTGGTCAAACCCTTCAAAAATTAACTTTCTGAAATTTATGTCAAATAAATCATTTTGTATGGCAAACAAATCTTCTTCTGAGAAATATTCTTCTTATGTGAGTATTTCAGCTACAACTTGTTGAATTTTGTATAACCTATGTTCTTCATCAGGAAAATGGATATTTCAATATCAACCTCTAGGTCCATGTCCTCAAGAGATATATAATTTTTAGATATAAGCTGTTCTGCTTCTTCTCATTAAGAATTTTTCTTTTTCTCTTTACTTGAAGCTTATGGGGACTTTCATTTTTTCCTTGTGGGGGGTTTTTAACACAACTACCACCACTCAAATTACTCTTTGAAGCCTTTTTTTTCCATGACGTTATTGCTTGGATTTTATGTTTGGGTAGAATTCCTTTTTTTGAATCAACATGAGGTTGGGTATCTCTCTCATTTGAACCTTTTCCTCTTTTCTTATATTTGGATGCCAAACTTACCATGGTTTGAATATCATCAACAAAATGCATTGGAACATCATGCATATTATATTCTTCTTATTCAAACATAAGTGTATTGGTGAATGCGTTGTTGAATCCAACTTGTCAATATTTCATGGAAACATGCATTGGAGACCTAGCTAAAGCAATTACAAACAAAGCTTATCAAGAAAAGGACAAGAGATTCAATATGGAAGAATGAGAAAATATATTCACACTACTCTAATGAGATAATCAATCATAATACAATGAATGAGTGATATACACTCATATAGGATAGAACATTCCATAATTAAGAAAAGCAAACAAGTAGTGAGATTTTCTTAGGAATGCATGCATAATAGTGATGGTATAAAATAGAAATAGCTCCAGTAAACTCCCATTGAACTAGTGAGTTGAAAATAGAATATCTCCAACACCCCACCCCCTAAACATCAGTATGGAGTAATAAAAAATTAGTCTTGACAACTAGGACATATTAGGTACTCATGTACAATGCAACTAATGAACACTGAATAAAAAATGAAGAAAGAGGTAAAACCACGTGGGAACAAAATCCCCCCTCAAAAGGAAATGAATCAAAAGAAGAAAAGGAAATTTCTAGGAAACTGTGTTCTTCACTCCAAGACAATCCCACAAAGTATGAAACTTCATCCCAATGAAGCTCTTGTTGAAGATGTCGGCAATCATTTCAAAGGAAGGACATAACTGCAAATCAATGATCCTATCATGTACTAGATATCTGATGAAATTCATGTGGAATTCAATGTGTTTGGTTTGTTTTCGTTGTACTGGATCTCTGTAAAATCTCAGTGCACTTTTATTGTCAAAAAATATGGCAGTCGGACAGTGAAACTAAATACTATGCTCAGTAAGGAAGTGTTGAAGCCAATGTTCCTGAATGACACAATTGACTACTCATCTGTACTCAGACTCTGTGAAAGATAAAGCAATGGCTGTTTTCTTCTTACTTGACCAACAAATAGGGCCTGACCCCAAACTAAGAGTGTACCCTAAAGTGGACTTGCAATATGTTCTATCGTTAGCCCAATTTTAATCTGTGAAGCTTATGAGATCTAATGCACAACCAAATGCATAGGGAATCCCATAACTCATGGTGCCCTGAACATATCTTAGGATGCACTTGGAATCCTTACAGTGCAGATCATGGGGCTCCTGCATGTATATAGAAACTTCTCCTACTGCATATGACATATCTAGATGGGTGTGGGTGAAATACATAAGACTCCCCACCAACTATTGATACAAAGTGTTGTACAATAATGGTGTATCCTTTCCTTCCTCAAGTATAATTATAGATAAGAAGGGTGTAGGTGAAGACTTATAGTCTGCCATGTGGAATCTAAAGAAAAAATCCCTAGCATACTTATCCTGAGAATTTGTTATCCCAGAAACATCTTGACTAATCTCAAGACCAAAAAAGAAATGAAGTGGACCCATGTTTGTCATAGAGAACCTGTCATGAAAAAATATCTTTGACCACAACAATGGTTGAAGCAAAGCTACCATTGATCAAAATATCATCAACATAGAGTACTAAAATCATCAAAGAGCCAATATTCCTCAACATGTAAACATTGGAATCAGATTTACATCTAACAAAATCATGTGAAAGAAGATAAGAATCCATCTTTTCATACCATGCTCTAGGTGCTTGCTTGAGTCTATAGAGAGACTTCTTAAATCTGCATATGAAAGATGGTTTATGAATGAACCCTGGTGGTTGCTCCATGTAGACCTCCAATAAATGATCACCATGAAGAAAATAATTCTTCACATCCATCTGGTGAACTTTCCATCCTTTGGCTGCTGGAATGGCTAGAACCAAGTGAATGGAGTCCATATTTGCTACAATAGAAAAGGTATCATCATAATCTATCCCATGAATCTGTTGAAATCCTTTTGCAACTAATCTTTCCTTGTACTTTCTCACTTGACCATTTTATACTCTCTTGGTCCTATAGAACCATTTTCATCTCACAAGTTTCCTCCCTGGTGGAAGTGGAACCATATCCCAAGTTTGATTCTCTAGGAGTGATTCATACTCCTCCTACATGGATTCTTCCCACAATAGATTTCCCACAACCTCACTGTAGATATGTGGATCAAAAGATTGAACCATATGGCAATGCATGGGAATCGTTGGTTCAAAAGTTGAAAGTACATGATAAGGATCCACATGCTGAGATTGAGTCCTCCTAGGCTCCAATGGATCCCCTACAAGGTCACCTATTTCTTGAAGTGTGGACTATTCCCACTTGGGAATATGTTGAAGCTTCAATGTTGGATCCTCATCTAGATATACTACTTGTTCATCTCCATGTACATAATCCTATGAATTTGAATATGTAGCATTTGATTGTATGGAATCATCATCTATGATGTCTGGAAATGATGGAAGCACAAGAGTATATGCATGTTTCACTGGTGTTTCATGCAAATTACTCTCCTCAAACTAAACACTATTCTCAATGATCAGTCTGTAGAGGGATCAATCAACCTGTACCCCTTCACATCTTTTGTATATGCCACAAAGATGCAAGGTGTGATTTGTGGATCTAATTCTTTGTTAAAGTGTGTGACATATGGATTCTCACCTGTCCAAGCCTAAAAAGGTTTCATGTCCTCAATATATCTATGAGGATAATTTCTATGTACGTGATAATCATAGTTAATTTCCTTAGTCCAAATCTTGGAAGGAAGAGATCCCGCATGCAACATGCAGCTGGTCATATCCTTGAGACATATATTCTTCCTTTCATCAAGTCCATTCTATTGTGGAGTGTGGAACAATATGATGCAATTGGATACTAGCCTCATGATAAATATTCTAAACATATTTGTTGATATACTCTCCTCCATTTTCTATACGAAGGATCTTGATCTTCTTCCCATTCTATGTCTCTACTAGAACTTTGAATTCTTTGAGATGCTCAAAAAATTAAAAAAAAATCCTAAGAAAATAAAACTAGGTATAGTGTGAGTAATCATCAATAAATGTAAGGACATATCTTATTTTGGTGATGGATGAATGTGGAAATGGACCCATTATATCACTGTGAACAAGTTCTAAGGAAGAGGAGGCTCTCTTTGCCTTCCCCTTTTCAAAATTTTCTTCAGGATGCTTGCTAAGAATGCATCCTTCACAAACCCCTTCAGAAAAGTGAATGTATGGAAAGCCTTTGACCATTCCTTGCTTGGAAAGTCACTGCATGTACCTAAAGTTTAAATGACTAAATATCTCATGCCATACTCTACTATTGTCATCAACATGCATTAGTAGTAAATATGAGTCATGTTCATAAAACTTAGTGAATTTATACAACCTTGATTTGTGATATACCTCACCAATTGCAATAATGGAATTGTCATGCATGTCAAGTATAAAAATTGAATTTGATGTAAATTCAACATTTTTACCTATTTGAGTGATCTGATAAACTGAAAGCAGATTTATAGAAATATTTGGAACATGTAAAACATTCTCAAAAATTCCATGAGGGAGTTCCACTCTTCCCTCTCCTACTAATTCTACTAGAGTATCATCCCCCATGAGAATAGGGGGTTTTGAGCATGAACTCAAAGAAGTAAAAAATTCCTCTTTGGCTGCCATATGATGTGATAAGCCATAATTTATAACCCATGAATCAAATGATGAATTAATTACAACTAGTGAATGATGATTACCTTTCTTAGGTGCATGGTATTGTTCATTCTTCTTCTTGGCTCCTTCAGGAATGAAGTTTCCAAGGTTATTCTTCTAAAGTAAATGTGCCATAAGATTAATTTTCTTCTTCATACATGTGTATTATTCATGATTTGGTTTATTGCAATAACTGCACTACTTTCCCTTCATCTTCTTATTCCTTTTGGAATTTCAAGAGTCTTTGGAACCTAAAGAATCCTTGAAGGGTTTGGAATATCCCTCCTTTTCTTTATGTTTCTCCTTTCCTTTTTGTTTGGATTTTTTATTTCATGACCCTTTTCCATATTGCATGGTGAGTGCATGTGATTTAGGTTCCTTAATTAGACCCATATGAATGAATTTTTTCTGCTCATGTGTGAGAGAATCAATGAACTGCCCCATGGTAGCCATTTTCCAATTTGATCCCAAGAGATATCTGTTAGAATGGAAAGAGGGGACATAGACATCATATTCTAGGCCTATCTTAGCCAAGATTTTTAGAATAAGTTGGTTATCTTGTTTATACTTGTCAATACCACAATATTTCAATCTCAATATCAAATATTTAAACTTGGTAAAGAAATCTCCTATATTATCAAAACTTTTAGGATCCAAGGTATTCAACTCTACCTCAAACATATGACCTCTCATCTCATTCTACTTTCCAAGGTGGTCCAGATCTCATTTGGAGTCTTGCATGTGGAAACATGAAACCATAAATTATTTGAAATTAATTAAAGAAGAAGTATTGTGGCCTCATCCTTACATTTCACCCATCGACTGGTCTTCTCAATCGCTGATGTAGGTTTCTTTTATGTTGTCATCGTCAAATTGTACAATCCTTTCCTTCTGAGTTGGAATTTGGCCTTTGGATTCCATTCAAAATAATTGTATGGTGTGATAATTATCACCAAATGTGACTAAATAATTGGTTCCGTATCCATCCCTCTTATTGGTTATGAAAACCTTGAAAATTAACCCTCAATTTGCAAGTGAAAATCCTGAGAAATCACTGCAAAAAGTCAATTTTTGAAGAGTGTTGCACCCTGTCTGAAAGCCACAGTGAAAATATGTCACACTCTATTGGAAGGCCACAATGAGACACTATATAACCCTATGTGAAGGATACAGTGAGACATTGTCACACTCTATTTAAGTATAAAGTGCGACACTGTCTAGAAATTTCCAATTTCGTAAGTGTGCATGTGAATGTCGCACCTTTCAATGGGGAGAGGGTGAGACATTGTCAGATACATAGATTATACTCTTCCAATAGCTTATTTCTCTCTTATTTATCTTGTCTGATTTTCTTCAACAATATCATCTCTGATACCATGTCAATGTTTCATGGAAACATGCACAAGAGACCTATCTAAAACAAGTACAAACAAAGCTTATCAAGAAAAGGGCGAGAGATTCAATATGGAAGAATGAGAAAATATATTCGCACTAATCCAATGATCTAATCAATCATAATACAATGAATGAGTGATATACATTTTATAAAATAAAGAGATGTGATCATTTTTCCATAGACAATATAGCAATATTCTCACCCAACCATAGGCACAAAGACCACCCTCGAGCACCTTAACCTTAACGGACAGAATAATTATGGAAGAAGAACAATAGCCAACCAAGGTAGCACAAATTTATCCAAGTCTAACATACCAAGCAATAATAACTAAATACCAAGGATAATTTCCAAACAATAAACAAGAGAAAGTCCAACCAAAAACCAAAATCCCAGTTGCAACAACTGCACTCCCTCTCCTAACTTTCAAACCACTAGTATTATGAAGTTATGAGTGAGTGAGTGTCAAATGAGCTCTAGATCCCTCTATTTCTACTTCTCTATCTCACTTGACTAGGCTGATTTCTCTTTCTAGAGGCTAATAACTCAATATTAAATATTCTCTTGAGCCAACTTGTCTTCTAGGGTTATTATCCAACGTTTTAGTGTTTCTCTTACTTCCTAAAATATTCTAGTCTTGTAAAAGGTTACACGTGGAGGTTAATACCTTTGTAACACACTTGTTTCCCCCAAATTGTAATTAATCATTAATTAGGATTACCATGATGTGGAATGGGAATGATGTAAATGTATTATTGTTTGAAAATACAAACAACTGACTGTGAGGGTGAAGCCTTGAAAGTACTGGCCATGATATCACTAGAGGAAAGAATGTGAAAAATATAATAGAGGGTTTGTTATATCGAATGAACCCAAATTCCTCTTTGATGAGGATAAAAAACCTCCTCCGGATCCCAAGGAGAGAAATCAGTTAATGAATAAAGGACTGGTGGTTGAACCATCAACCACCCCCATGAATGGAAGCATGGTCTATCTACAAAATGTCAGCCCAGAGTACCACATGGTCCTACAGAACTAGACTAACCCGATATTTCCTACTGACAGAAGGAACAAGATAGGAGGGATGTGCATGCAAGGCACATAAGGGAATAAAGAGAAGAGTGGAGAATGCGAGAAGCTATAAAACTGAGAATAGAAAGAAGGTCACAAGCTTGATGTTGAGGAAGCATATGATAAACCTTGTCGAGGTTGTAACAGAGGGAGGAATCCATGAGAGTTTGTAGCGAACAATACCTGAGTAGAATACCGCAAGCTTGATGCTGAGGAAATATCTAATAAACCTCGCAGAATATGTGAAAGAAAAAGGATCGTTCATAATTGGCATACATTCCCTAGTGATATCATGGCTTGGCATGGGGGTGGCCAGAGAGATAAGAATGAATGCCTCTAAGCCTATGGTTGGGTGGAAAGGAAAGAAACCATAGTCAGTTAGTTAGAGGAAACCTGTAATAGATAAGTATTCTCATATCCTGTGTAATTGAACTGTAACTGTAGATTAAAGTTGGATATCCTATGAATGTTTCAGGGATGTGTATGTTTTCTTAATGGTTATATTGTATCCCTTTAATTCTTCATGATTGTGTATTTAAGAAAGTAAGGAATTATCTGGCTTGTACACGTAATTCCCTGAGCCCCATGGTGGCTCTATTTAAAACAAATGAACTGTGAGTTCGTCGACCTTGGGCATAGTCTCATGTGTGCATGTCGACACTCCCATGCATTCTGAGTCCTGTGGAGGAAGGAGTCTGTTAAGCTCAGGAGAGCTAGTGCATGTATGCACTAGCTCTCTGGGAGGTGGGAAGAGACCGAGAACCTCTTAAGTTCTAGAGTTGATGAATGAGCGCAAGGGGTGCGCGGAAGAATTCCTCTAATTGTTAAGTTCATGAGAAATAGTGCAAGGTACCTAAGTATGTTAGAGCTGGCGAATCTTAGGAAGTATGGCAAGATTCAATTCTCAAAAGGGAAGATCCTTTCGTTTGGAAGACATATGGATGATATTAGTTCGGGAGGATCCGAAGCTCTTCACGATTGTCAGATCTGGAGAAGGGACACAGATGTTAATCCTTCGAGCCCTTTAGACTTTGTATGTCTGGTGAACTAGGTATATTCATTGTATAGGAGGTGAATCCCCTGAAGTCCCGAAGTCTCGAAGTTTATCTAGGTCGTAGATCTAAGGATTCTTTGGAGTTGTCCCAAACATTGGATCTACAATGTAGTTATCCCGGTGTTCATCTCTTTGGGAGGACAGGGGTGTTGTAACGTCAAGACCCCCGCCCACCCCCCTTGAAGACTGGAGTCGCAAAGTAATGTGGACTGTGGATCTAAGGATCGTTTGGGGCCCTTATCGATATTCCATAATAAATGAAACATGGCACCATATCCTGTACTCAAGGAGTTTAACACACTGGAAGGAGGTAGGTGAAAAAGGTTGAAGACTCCCAAAGTCGTAGGGATCCAGAGGAGATCTGAACCGTCCATCAACCGGGATGTGTGTTAGTATATCGTTAACTCCGAAGGAGAGCCACTCCGGAGGATTTGAAGGTTGGATCTTTGAAAAATCCCTGAAGCTCAAAGTAATGGACAGGATCTCAATTGTCCATCGTTTGGGGACGTGTGGCAGGTGATCTGTTACTTCATAGGATAGCCACATCGGAGAAAAGTGGGACGAGAAATCCCGAAGGCTGGATTCCACTCGAGCCATCGATATTAGAGGATAGGTGTCAAAATATCTGACACTCTGGAAGGATTTCACTTAATAGGTTTGTGGTTGCGAGTACTTGGGAATCCGTCGAAGCGCAGATTCCCATAGTAAATAAAAACCGTCGATGTTCAGTCGATGTGTGGTGTAAGATCACGTAGAGAAAAGACTCGACACTCTAGAAGAATTAAGGGGAGGTATTTTGGAACTCGTTGAAGCCCTTGATCTTGAAGTTTTGGTGGGCCATTGATATAGAAAAGGATAAGGGACCATTGATCCCTCTTCCATCATTTCAGAACTTTGCCAGTTTGGATTTCGGAAGAGTTGGCAATTGGTGAAGTGAAAATGCCCAAATCCTGAAGTTCCAAAGTGCCCTTTGAGTAGTCTTCGGGTCATAGCCCAAGGTATTATGAAGGAAGGATCCTAGCATGGAAATCTAGCACCTATTTCTCAAATCCTCCAAAAGGGGCCAGGAAAGAGCCCACAGGTTTGGAAGGACCTGCACTTTGGAGAAAGGGGAACCTAGAGAGAGTTAAGGAAAATGAAATTTTGATGCCCCAACCCTTAAAATACTTTTAATGGGTCTAGTGTGTTATAAATGAGTATCATAGCATTGAAACAACACTTGTCCTACTTGGGCTCATGTACAAGTCATATGAAAATATTTTTGGAGGAATTTAAGGGGTAATAGCCTATATTACCCCGTTCCTGAGAAGCTTAGTAAACCTCTACTGAAGAGAGGAGTGACATCTTTTATTGTTGATAGATGGTTTGGAAATTTTGATTGTATGTTTCCAATGTTCCCAAATAAAGAGGTCGACTTCACTCTGCAATCGTATGTGTTGTTGCATAGACATAAGGATGGATTACCAAGGCTAGGATTAGCATGTTGAGAATATTATTGCTAAAAGGAAATAATTTGCATAAGTCCCTTGAGTAGAAGGATGCAAATTTAAAAATTCAGTTGGGTTTTTACCCCAATGAATTTGAATCATGCTATTTTATGGCAGAGGAAGCCTACTAGTTCTTTTCATAAATAATGGCCAATCCTACAAGGATGGGATTATGCTGAAGAACACTAATATTTAAACTAAAATAACAATGTGAATGGATGGAAAGGATCTGTAGCAGTAATAATTGTTGCTTTAATGAATTTTTAAACCTTGTATATGTGTATAATCCCTCACGATCAGAGGAATGAGTCTGGTGACCATTCTATGAGAAGGGAGATCATGCGCAGCTCTCGGGTTTCAAATGGAACTGAGAAACAAATTTTGTTTCTGGGTACAGGAATTGTTGGACAAGTTTTTTCTAATCAAGCTGATAAACGAAGCTGTAGAAATATAGAGTGATTGAATGAGAAATCATAACAACCTCCCTTTATTTGTGGATAGGAAACTAATATGCCAAAGTTCTTGTGGGAGGAGGAGAGTGGCCTTCGTCCCTAACTGTAGCTGAACAGAAGGAAGAATTCTATGTGTAATGGTTAAGACTGATCTTGACCTAAAAATACTCCAGATTTATAAACTAGGATACTTAGTAAGTAACATAATTCGAAATTGCGTTTGGGCTTTAATGGAATAGTCCAAATGATATTAGACATTAAATTGTTATAATTAAGATAAAATGGTTGAAAAAATGTTGATCCTGAATGTGCTAAAGGAAGTGTTGGGGAACTTCTAGAAGCCCAATGGGTCTGATTGACATCCAGTGATGGATGGTAGCCATATAGATATAGTTGGAAGCTATATTGGTTGCCATGTTACCTTGGGAATGGTTTTAATTTCCCATAATTTATTTATAAGTTGGGTAATGGTCTATGGAAATTAAGGCAAGAGAGTTTTCTTGCTAGTTGTTATCGTACAGAAGAGAGAAAAGTAACCTTTGTTGGTTATTATGAAGAGAGGGAAAATTCAGTATGAGTATGACTGTGAGATTACTCATGTAAGTGACCATAATATTTAACTAAGTACACTAATAATAAAACTAAATTATCAAGGTGAATAAAGAGGTGCAAGATATGCACCTGCATATACACAAATATGTGCATACATACTTACGATAATAATATGACTGCAAGCTCTCAGCTGAGAGGGAACCTCAGTGTTGAGTGTTCCTATGAGACTTAGCATCAGAATGATTTGAACATCCTTGGGAGAAGGATATAGAAGTATGATATGTCCATGTGTGTGAATGACATGGAAAAACGTGCAAGCAATGAGATTGCATGATGAACATCTGGACTATGTGTGTTTATGCTTGAGTTCATGGATTTAATGCATTATGAATCTTCTTGATATGAATCATGATAGTAATACTAGTTAGGTATGTTTTATCACGTGAATTTTTCCAGGTGTTACACATCAAAATTACTCACTTCAATAGTGTCGCAAGTGTTGTCATTACAAGTGTTCTAAGTGTCGCATCTTGTCTGAAAGTGTCGCATCTTGACCACAACTGTCACAAACATCATACTACCATATTTCCTATGTTGTGCATCTAAAAACATCATAAGGACACTTAAGACACCTCATCCTCTTGTTTTCAAGAGGATAAATCACTTGACAAGGAGTACAAGCCTTTTGCCACTGAAAAAACTACTTAAAAATGATTTTTGGAAGGTAGTGTTCCCCTACCCACTGTCAGGGAGCGTCGACGCTCCCTAGACTTCTTTGGGGGAGCGTTGAAATGATATGTGCACCCTTTTGGGGGAGTGCTACCCTTCCTGAGCGAATTTTGGTTTGTTCAGATAAATCAAGGAAGAATCCCCTCAATCTATGAAGTTGGTTGGATTTGAATATGAGTTCAAGGCATGATCTTAGGGAAGATCCACAACTGAAGGAGAGGAATCCTCAACTTATCCCAAATATCTCTCAAGTAGTTAGGCCTATCAAAGACTATATAAGGAGGCCTTCTCATGGTGAAAGATACATGAAAATATTGGAAGTATGAAACCTATGATATCATAGGCAACATACAATACATGGATAGAGAGAGAGATACCAAACTTATGATCTCATAAGTGGTATTGAGAGATGGAGATTAAGAATTACACCAAACTTATGATCCGATAAGTGATATTCCATTGAATCATAATCAGTGTAGATTACTTGATCAAGGGTCTGGACAAAGGGATCTTGGTGAATCTGCTACACTACATCCATGGATGTAAGCAACACTTTGTTCTCATTAATATAAATTCGTGCTTGGCTTGTTTCCTTTAAAGTTTGTGTATATGAACTTGTTTCTTTCATAGATTCATTATAAATATAATCATTGTAGAGCAGGAATTGTTGTTGTTGTTTCTCATTGTACCACAGGACCTTCAATTGAACTTGGAGATAAAGATCAGCCCGGAGCGAGCAAGGAAAAACGTCGATAAAAGGTATTTATCATTCTTCCATCTTCTTCTTTGACAGTTTATCTTTATGATAAAGGAATATTAGTGTCCATAATATCACTTTCTGTCTTGGAGTTAGGGGTCTAACATCCAAGAGGAAATCCACTTGTCCGCAGGGGGATTCTCTTGTAACAGAAATTGGGGACTCCATTGGGGAGGAGCTTTGATTTTTGATTCATTTCCTAGGCCTTGTCTTGGTATTTTCTCATTCTTTGACCTTCTCCACACCATGTCTATGATTCTTAGATCTGATTGATTGCCTCTTTTTGACATCACATTCACCCTGATTGACTGAGTTTTCTTGAAACTTTGACTTTCTGGGAATTTTATTTTATTTTTGAGAGCCTAGCACTCCCCTACCCTTGCTATCAGAGTGTTGGTGCTCCCTATTGGTCTTACACAGAGCGTTGGAATGCTCTGGTTCCCTTTACACCAGAGCGCTTCCCCTTTTCTATGAGAAATATTCCAGGGTTTTCACTCTCTGAATTCATTTCTTGATTCTGACACTTGCTCAGGAGTTTTACAACCTCACTACATCTTGGTCCTGGCCTTCAACACCCTGTTTTCTAAGAATTGATCATCTTTTGTTTGGAAATTTGAAATTTTCTTTCCTTTCCTTGAAGTCACTCTTTGTCTTTGTTGATTTAGAGTCAACTTAATGTTTTCTTCTCATTTATCTGACTGAGTGGAATCTTTTGTGAGGAAATTCAAAGGTCTATGCACCATTCCATTTGATCTTTGAGGTCATCTTCCCAAGTAATTAAGTTTTGAGTGGTTTCTCTATTCTCCCTATATTTTCTTGGATTCTTCATTGCATTTTATAGTCTTCCTTGAATGAATGCATTTAAAGTAGTAGAATTGCATGTTTTTTGACATTTTGGGACATTGTGCATCTGAAATGATGAATGTTTTCTCCTTCTTGTCGCATAGTTTTCATTGAAATGAAAATATTGGATATTCATATCTTTGCCTAACTTTTGAGTCGGTCAAAACACCATATTGTCCATGCCATTTTCCTTTTGCGTAACAACAGCCTTAAAAATCAAGCGGTAAACTAAAAATTGAATAGACATTTTTACATTTTCTGGTAGCAAACCTACATTAGATTAGTTGTAGGGATTTGGAATAGCTGTGAAAGATAACTTTCCAAAGATGAAAACAAACATAGGATCTTCTGTTAGGGAGCGGTGAAATCCAATTGCTACATTTTGTCCTGGGAAGCCCTTCTCACACAAGGGTCAATCACGAGGTCACATTAAGACTGGCAAAGTTACTCACCCTTCTTTTTTGGTCTTGGTGTAGAGATTCAGCGTATTATGGGGGTCGCTTGAAGGTATACCCAAAATGATTAGTGGAAGCCTTTCAAGTTGATTTTGGGCTAGATACCCTGCCTTGCGAGTGGATCGGACTATCAACTATTTCCCTAAGCATCACTGTTGTAGTTGGTAACCTTAGTGGCCTATCTCTTTAGGGTCTTTACACAAGGTGACTGTGGAGGGGAAAGTCTTCATGGTACCTGGAATCGACGTTGGCCAGACTCACACAGGATCCTTGGAGGGTATACCCATGATTATGTGTGGGAGTTTGCACCAGGGTGTAAGTCCGTTAAGCAGGTCATCAACGTAACTTTTCCACTTGCTCTATCTCAGCCCCTTCTTACTTTGTTCCTACGACGTTGGATTTCATCACCAACTAGTGTGCTCATTGTGAGAAGGTTTTGTTTTCTTTCTTGCTTACTATATTTTTAGCATGTACTGTTTGTTCACCCTAGAAAAATCTAGGTTGGATCCTTTTATTTATGGTGTCAGTTCCTGGAACGACCAATGAAGGAACCCCTTTGTCAGGGGAACCCTTTGTTTTTCCTTCTTACAAAAATTTTGGTCCTCCTTACATCGCTACTTTGAGCCTTCAAGGTCTCACAATTGGGTTACCAGTATGGTTGTTTTCCTCTCCAATGATCCTGAATGCAGGTGCTTCATATGTAAGCACACCACCCACACATCAACCTCATGTCGACCTTTCTCCTTCTTCACCCGTCAGGTTTCTTTCCATTTCTCCTTCTTTGCCTAGTGAAAGATCTAAAGAGAGTAGCCATATTGATAGGAAAAAGAAGAAATAGAAAGAGAATAATAAGAACCAGAAAGGGACCAAGCCTCCAACTACATGAGATGTTGGATCCAAGTAAACAACTACTGTTAATAGTACTTGGAGTGTTGATGAGGTCATCAAGATTAAAACGAAGAATCTGAAACCCAAATTCCCTTACATTATTTGTAAAGGTGACCACTTTCTGAGGGATTGCCTTGGTATTCCCAAGGTCTTAGAAGTATGGTCCTCCACATCATCATCCCCTGTTGGTCGTGCCAGTGATACCCCATCAACTAGTGATGTTAAGGTTGGTAAGAAGAAGACAACTGTCAAATTCTCTTGTATTTTATGCAAAGGTGATCATTATTCGCACCTTTGTCCTTGCATGGATGAGGCTTCTTCTCTTTTGGAAAAGCTTCAACTTCCAGCTGGTTATCGTAGGCTTTCCCCCAACCCATCATTAGTTGATGGAATGGTCAATCCAATTCCATCTTCAGTCAATCTGGTTGATCTGATGGTGAATCTAGTTTCATCCTCAATTGAACCACTAACCAAAGTAGTTGATCTAGTTCCGTCATCGATCAACCCCACTTTTCATCTAGAAAGTGAAACCCAAGTGATCGATCCAGTCCCGTCATTAGTCAGTCCCACCCTTCATCCAAGGAGTGTCAAATTGGTTGATCCGACTCCACCATCGTTCGATCCGACTCCTCCTTTGAGAAGTGTCAAAGTGGTTTCTCCGGTTACTTAATCGGTCAATCCCACTCCTCCTCTAATGAGTGCTAAAGTGACTGATCCAGTCCCTTCATCGGTCAGTCCCACCCTTCATACAAAGAGTGCCAAATTGGTTGATCCGGTTAGATCATTGGTCAATCCCACCCTTCCTCTGAAGAGTGCCAAGGTGGTCGATCTAATCTCATCATCGATCAATCCTACTCTCTCGTTAGAGAGTAAACCTGATTCTACCACGTTTTTCTCAGTGATACAGGATCTACCGTGCCGGGGGGCATTTCTCCTTCTCCTATGAAAACCCCTCCAAGTAATGAGGCCATCCTTTTTGATTGGGTGGGATAACTAAACCTCGTCTCCACTCTCACATTCCTTTCAAGATTCTAGTTGAGGTTTGTGGTCGGGATGTTCCTCATACGCTAATAGATGAAGGTTCATCCGTTAGTATTTTGTCCTCTATTGCTTGTCAAGATTTGGGTTATCCTAATATTGTGTCGGTTACCCAGACTCTATTCACTTTCAACAGAAGAACCAGTCACCCTTTAGGGATCCTTCCTTAGCTTCCAATAACCTTGGGAGGGAAAACAATCTTTATTGATGTTATGGTAGTCCAGGACCCCTTGGATTTCAGTTTACTCCTTGGGTGAGATTATGTCTATGCCATGAAAGCTATTGTGTCCACTCTTTTTCATGTGATATCTTCTTGCACAATGGAAGAATGGTGACTATTGATCAACTTTCATTTATTGGCCCTGACTTGACCATCAACCCAATAACCTCCCTTACCAGGTCTTATATGCAGTCGGTATCACCCCTGCCACAAGTCAATTATGTGGCATTGTCTCCCATGACTTCAACTTCTGATGATTTGGATCCGGTAGTTGACATGGTGATCTCTTCGGTAGGGATATCGGAGCCATATCTCCTTACCCTTGACGAGACCCTCGACATGTGTTCCTTCCAGAGAATTCTTCTTCCATCCAATGAAGATCTCTTGGAATCCATGATCGATTTTTGTCCCTTGAAATGTTTTCCTTCTAGAGAATTATCCTCTTGGAAGCCATGATCAAGAAGAGGTCGTGATCATAGTTTCTCTTCTCTGTGGCAAGCTCGTTAAAAAATGAAATAGAGGTTACGAGCATAGTTTCCCTCTCTGTGGAAAGCTCGTTAAAAAATGAAACAGAGGCTATGAGAATATTTTCTCTTTTCTGTGGAAAGCTCGTTAAAAAATGAAACAGAAGCCACGAGCATAGTTTTTCTTCTCTGTAGAAATCTCGTTAAAAAATGAAACAGAGGTCACGAGCATAGTTTCGCTTCTATGTAGCAAGCTCGTTAAAAAATGAAACAGAGCTTATGAGAATAGTTTTTCTCTCTGTGGAAAGCTCATTAAAAAATGAAACAAAAATCTAGGGATTGAAACCAGAGCCTTGAGCATAGTTCTTTTCTTGTGTCAATCTCGTTAAAAAATGAAACAGTCACCTCTCCCGTCAGGTCGAGTCTTTCATCAGATCTTGTAGATGTCGATTCGATTCTTTCGTTAGGTCTCATATTTGAACCTTCATTTCATCCATCTGTATCCTTTTTATCCATCTAGTACAAAAATTGGTGACAAACTCAAAGTCGGTGAATGAATTGAAGCTTGGGGGAGCATGTCTCCAGCCTTTGATGATCATTCTAGAGTTAAGACACTAGCTTTGAAGATGGGGGCAGAATACTGAGCTTAGTCTTTGTTCTTTCACGTGCTCGTAAAAACATGAGAATGTAACCGAGTATACTTTTATTACTTTTTTGGACTTGTAAAGGTTACACGAAAAAGGAACCCCTTGGAGTCGTCGTTAAGCTCTTTTTTGACTCTCTAAACATGAAAATATTCTTGAGTGATATTTCTTCCTTTCCCACTCGTTAAAATTTTTGAAAGGGCATCTTTCGAGTGATAATTTATCTCTTTTTCAGCCTCACGAGACTAATATTACGAAAAAGGACCACATTGGAGTCGTCTTTAAGTCATTTTTAGACTCTCTAAATATGAAAAATAACTGATTTTACCTTCTCCAGACTCGTTTTATAATCATACATTGAAGGGCCCATACGGAATCGAACCCTTACTTCTTCTAGTTCGTTAAACAAAGGAAGAGGAACTTACCAAAGGTGAGTTATATCAAGCATGTGTTACCCTCCTCGAACTCATAAAACCAAAAAGAGGTACTCATCTATCTAGATGGGGGAAAAATTGAAGGAAGCAAGCCAATCAGTTTTTGAGAACTCACTAGTAACCTTACAGTCGCCCTTGAACACGACATTTTATATTTGCACACATTTCAATTTGTTGAATCTCTGCATTGAAGAAATCCTTTGAGTTTCCTTAATCCTTTGGGTCACCCGACGTAAGTCACAATATCCATTGCATTATCAAGTTTCGGTCCCTGTCAAGTTTTTGTTGTCATGCCTCAGTGTTCAAGGGAAGTATCTGCCTCGAGAGTCAGCGATCACAAATATCATGTTTCAATACCCGTGTCAGTCCATGTTCGTTTGATCCAACAATTACATCTCTATGTCAGTTTCGTGTCATTGATGAGGGATACATCAAGGCCCTCCTTCGATGAGTCTATTCCTGTCGACTTCAAAACATTATCCGGGAGCTAGAATAAGAAACTAGTTAGTACCTTGGGACCTGCATGCCTCAATGGTAGGCCTCCTCGCTTCCGACAGTGGGTTTACATCATTGACCCCTGATCAGGTGATTCCATGGATGTTTGAATTTAGTTCATCTATTCATTTTCGCTAAAATGTACTAGGGTACCTTTGGAATCATTGACATAAATGGTGATTTCCCTCGCACTTGTTAATGGTTTACATCATTGACCAGTAATCAAGTGGTTTCTTCCATGTTCGACATCAAGACATATATTCACATAGTTAGATTCATACTACATTGGGATTGGTAAGAAGACCCTGGGTTGAGTCATTCACTATGATATATACTTTACCCAGGTTACGACAAAGTTTCTCTTGAATATTGACACATATAATGTCACATAGATCCACTTTGTATTGGTTTGTGGCTATGTCTTGTCATCTAGTAGATCCACTGTGTATTTTTTGTGGCTACGATCAGTTCATGTCATGGAAGTATAGATCCATGTTGTATGTTTGGTGGCTATAATTTTTGTCAATATAATTATGGATCCGTTGTGTATTCTATGGCGGCCATACTTGAAAAAGTCTTTATCACTCAAGTATAGGTATGTTTGCCTTGGGTTTGAAACATGTCATAATATTTGTTTGATGGTTGTGTGCATATTTTGTTAGCCTCTCTGCGTCCATACCCTTGCTCGAAAAAGTCTACAAAGTACTACAGTCATCATCGTCTTCTGACTTCGCACTTTGGGGGGCAATTTGTTACACATCAAAATTACCCACTTCAATAGTGTCGCAAGTTTCATCATTACAAGTGTTGTAAGTGTCACATTTTTTCCGCAAGTGTCACATCTTGACCACAAGTGTGACAAACATCATACTACCATCTTGCCTATGTCATTCCTATAATGACATCATAAGGACACTTAAGACACCTTCAAAGACTAGTTTTGAAGAGGAGAAATCACTTGACAAGGAGTATAAGACTTTTGCCACTAAAAAAACTACTTAAAAATGACTTTTGGAAGGAAGAGCTCCCCTACCCACTGTCAGGGAGCACCAATGCTCCCTAGCCTTATTTGGGGGAGCGTTGAAACACTCTGTGCACCCTTTTGGGAGAGCGCTACCCTTCCTGAGTGAATTTTGGTTTGTTGAGATAAATCAGGGAAGAATCCCCTCAATCTCTGAAGTTGGTTGGATTCGAATATGAGTTCAAGGCATGATCTTAGGGAAGATCCACAACTGAAGGAGTGGAATCCTCAACTTATCCCAAATATCTCTCAAGTAGTTGGGCCTATCGAATCCTATATAATGAGGCCTTCTCATGGTGAAAGGTACATGAAAAGATTGGAAGTATGAAACCTATGATCTCATAGGAAACATATAGTACATGGATAGAGAGAGAGATACCAAACTTATGATATCATAAGTGGTATTGAGAGATGGAGATTGAGAATTACACCAAACTTGTCATCCCATAAGTGAGATGCCATTGAAGCATAATCAGTGTAGATTACTTGAGCAAGGGTCTGGACAAAGGGAGCTTGGTGAAGCTGCTGCACTACATCCATGGCTGTAAGCAACACTTTTTTCTCATTAATATAAATTTGTGCTTGGCATGTTTCCTTTAAAGTTTGTGTATATGAATGTGTTTCTTTCATTGATTCATTATAAATATAATCATAGTAGAGAAGGAAGTATTTTTTTTGTTTCTCATTGTACCACAGGACCTTCAACTGAACTTGGAGATCAAGATCATCCCGGAGTGAGAAAGGACAAACGTCGGTAAGGAGGTATTTACCATTATTCCCTCTTATTTTTTGATAGTTTAGCTTTATGATAAAGCAGTGTTAGTGTCCATAATAACACTTTTTGTCTTGGAGTTAGGGGTCTAGCATCCAAGAGAAAATCCACTTGTCTACAGGGGGATTCTCCTGTAACACCAAGGTCACAGAACGATCAGGTCCTTTGTTTCTCAGGAAACATCCAATCGTAGGACTCAAAAGAAGTCAATTTTGGGCTTAGAATGCAAGCAGCGTGCAGATTTATTTTTCAATGATGGAGATCCCAGGACCAGTTCAGATCAACAACTCTTGTGCATTCAGAACGCCAAACTTGTGCGAGGTTTAATGACCAGGTAGAAGCCCAAGAGTTGAAAATCAAGCGTCTTGCATCCTCTAGATCGTATGATCATAATTTAATTTGGGACTGTTGGCAAAGGGGCAGGCCCAGGGTTCAACGCTTCAAAAATGCACCAACAAAACCCTAACTACCGACCCTTTCAACAACACTTGTGAAGCAGATGAAGTCTCACCCGAGGTAGAGGCAGGGGGGGTTGTAGGACTCAGGTGTCTACAACCAAGATGGGACACGGATCTATGATTACAATACTTAATAGAGAACTTAAAAAACAATATGAATAAATTCTAGAGTCTCATTCACATCGCAGATTAAACCCTTATTACATATCATCATAGTAACACTAAAGATCAAACACATACAATCACTTAGCACATAGCATTATATTAGATATATCATTCAATAATATTTAATACCATTAATCAATAAGAAACAACACCATATGCATTCATCATACATTATAATAACATCACTAATCAATTAAACAACATGAATCACATCGCGGAAAGCACATCAAGACACGAGATATACGTGGTTCACCCTTGTGTGGGGCTATGTCCACCAATGACTTCTTCTTCTTTATTAGTCTTCAATATTCTTTCATTTGTCTTCTCCTATGCACGAAGCCACAGATCCCAACTCTATAGAGGACAATAGATATGCACGATCTGCACTACATCCTCCTTCCCAAAATTAGGTCAAGGAACAAAGCCAACTCCTTACTAGCACAAATCCCTACATAGTCTATCGCACAGAGAAACTTACAATCTCTTGCACTAATCCAACATTAACACTTACAACATATTTTTCACATAGCTAACACCACTCCTCTTACATCACTTAGATACTTATTTATACATTTACAAAAAGGCCTAATCACGGGTAAACCCATCGACCGACATCCCTTAACCCATTACATAAACCCTAGTAAACCCTTTGCTCGATCCACAAGCCCACAAAATAACCGAGATCCCACAATCTCAGCTCCGCCTGGGCACTCCATCTTTGATCATCCTGTCGAAGTCCAAAACATGGTCAAACACGACCAATGTTTCCTCAAAACTTGGTCAACAAGTCACTCAGTTTTGGGAAACGCTGCTTCAAAGGCCTTGATCTTAGCTGAATATGCATCGAATTTCTACTTTTCCAGAGCCTCCTGCTTGGTGAACTCCTGAATCACTTTTTCTGTAATAGGCCCTTCTAGGCATTGTTCCACTGTCATAACCACTTGGTCTAGTTGTGAGCCTTGTCCTTCAATCTCTTCAAAAATCATGCAGGCTTCGTCCTGTACCACTTGTAGCCTCTGTGTAACTTCCATGACTCTTATTTGGATGGAAGTAATCTTTTGCTGGAATGCACATTGCTCCTATGATAAATTCATCTTCTCAATTGCAGTGAGTAGCTTCATCTGTGCTTGCATGGTGGATTCCTATTGCTTCGCATCTTGTAGTTGTGCTTCCAGTTTCCTTAGCTCCAAGTCTTCTGCAAGGCATTGATAGGTCTACACACTTCGGTCACTCAACTGCTTACATTCTAAGGTGAGGTTCCTGATCCTTCCAATTGCACTTTTGGCAATTTCTTCCCTCTGATCACGCACTTCTTGCAGAGTGCTCAACACTACTTGGATATCTAGCTCCATTACTCTTGCTTGAATATGTTGAATGGCCTCAACAAGCTTCTTGACTTGAATCTCAGTTGACTCTTCTTCCTCTAGTGCTAATCCTGACATAGAGAGAAGTGCTTTAGTCACTGCCTTTTTTATCGTAGTATGTTCTATGAGCAACTGGTCTTTTTATTTTTTCACCTTCGCATTGTCCTCCTCGTACATCGATCGAATTTCATCTTTCTCCTTCTACGCAAATCAAAGTTTCTCTAAGACCTCCTCCTTTTATTGCTTCAAGGATTTGTAGCCTGCTCCTTTTCTTCTTGGACTCACTGAAGTCGAGCCTTTGTTGCATCTGCTAGCCTTCGTAATTGGGTGGGCTCATCCCCCAATTCTGCAATCTTTGATGGAGAGGGCGCAGTGGATACTACTCAACTCGAATGCATATCTTGTTGTAGGTCTTTCAACTCCTTCTTTATTCTTTCATACAACATCTCCTTCTTCACTCCATATCTCTTCAAGATATCCTCTGAAGCATCCTCCATGGTTCTGATGATTATACCGACATCGTCCACTGTGAGCACATTCTTCGACTGGGGTTTATTAGCGCAGGTCTTATTTCTTGTCGAAGGCTTCATTGGAGAAGCCTTCCTTTTCTATGAGGCCTCTACTCCAATAAGGGGATCCTGGGGTAGTGTAACTCTGCCTTTATATTTCTTTTCTCCTTCTTCTTCGTTCACTTTGTCTCCTCCTCCTCCTATGGGTGAGTCAGGCCTACTTTCCTCTAAGGAACTATCCTCCTCATCACTTTCTATGTTTTGTTCTTCCTCCTTTTTATTATTTTTATTCACGCTAGTCTATCCATCATTTTTTACCCGGGTGACCAAGGGACTTCTGATGATGTCGGGATCGAAGAGTTATACATCTTCCACCGGTACAAGGAACTCTGCTGGCCATTATTTGGACATCTCCTCCATATCTTCGTCGATCATATTATAATAGGAATGAAACTCCTCATTACTCTCATCCCTGCATCAATTGATGTAGATAGAGTGTCGATCTGCGTAGAACTTCTCTAGCAGTCTATACTGGTGCAGTGTGTTCGGTGTCATTCATGCAAATGTATCAATAGAATGCTTCAACTGTTGGTAGTAGGAATGGAAGACAGTGTTCGATTTCCACTGCTTCAACATGTCATTTGTGTACCACAAGGTGGAGTACCTTATAGCCAACGAATCTAATGGCTCAACTTTTGGGAATGTCTCTCCTTCCAGCATCTGCCAAGCGATGAAGGATATCAATACCAGTAACCAATTGAAATGGAATTCGTAGCCCTGGTCCTGTTCTTTGTGACAGTCCTTCTCAAGATCATTGACGAGGTAACTCACCCAGTTCATTTTCATCCCCTCCATGCACTTTCCTGCAAGGTCCACTATGAATCCTGTGTCTTGCGTGGGATAGTTCTTCCTGACAAGCTTGCCAGCTATAAGCTAAAAATATAGGTGCACTACGCCATCCTGGATGGAGGCTACCTTGTAGCCTCGCTTTCCCTTTTCTACATCATTGTAATCCTCCTCTATGTGATATTCCAGGGAATGATCTGAGGTATTCCTTGGGTATAACTGTTGAGGGTCTGATCCCTACATGCTCAGTTCTGTGATCAATTGGATCAACATTGGATCCACAGTGACACACCTATCGAGCCACAGATATCCTTTGTGATAACACGATAGGAGGAGTTTAACACAAGCGTTAACCTCTTGATGTCGGCCAAAGTGAGGGACCTTCATCACATTCAATATTGTCAACTACGCGAGCTCCTTAATCCATGGTTGGGAGACTATGCATGGTTTTTTCCCAATTGTCTTCATCAAATACCTATGCGGCGAGAGCATCGCATAGTTCTTCCTATCTCTGAGGTTAAAGTAATTGTTCTTCAGAGCTGGGATGTGTCCTAACTTGGGTCCAACTACGCGTATCCCCTTCGGGATGTATGCAGTGATCAGTGTGTACTCAAATTAACGTGGGATACTATCATGGTTAATTGCGCCAACCAAAGGCGGTATGAACTCTGGAAAGACTGAGAGGATCTGCTTCGCATTAGCTAGATCAGTGCGGTGCTTGCTTCTCTTCTCAGTTGTGGTCCGACTAGAACGACGTGCATTCGAGGGGGATGCTTGCATCCCCCCAATCAACGATACCTGTATTCCTACAAAAATAACTTTCTCAGCCATGAGTTCCATGATAATCTCCTCCACAGATTTCTCTAATGCACTATGTTCGCCCGACATCCACACTTGTAGAGAAATTGATTAGGTAGGGGAATAGACATGCAAGGTAATCAAATGGATGGCAAGGTCTAGAGATCACAGTGTGATATACAATCGATTCTCTATTAGCTAGAATAATCACAAATGGATAAAAGTGGTCCCAGCACAACGTCCAACAGGTTAAATAAGCAAGCATCGTAATGGATTCCTCCAACAGACATGAATGTGTGCATTAATGTGAATCTATTGTTATGGAATGGTTTCAATGGTCCAACGACAGTCTTTCCGTCAATAATTGTGATTCTATCCATTCTGGAGCATCATTTTAACGGTCGGGGTGCATCCAACGGTCATATAGCTTTGTCATGGCGAAGTCCCATTTGGCATGGTTCTTCTATTCCGACAAGGTTCAGGGCCTGCAAGCCTGCCTCCTATGAATTCTTCTCTGGAACTTCCTATAGTTTTTCTAATTTGGATTTCTTCTTACTGAGATTTCTTGCCTTCTTTCCTATTATTTGAGTCTCTGGATTCATCTTTCCATTCTTATTCTTATCTTATCTTGGTGTAGTGACTTCGTGTTGTTGATGTTATTTCAAAGGGTTCAAAGGTAATACCTATTCTCTTATTAACTCCAGGGTAGGTATTCTTCTTTCTTGCATGGACAGGTTCTTCAAGCCTTCTTGCATTCTTTCAACTTCGACAACTAATTCTCTTTCCCTATGTTGCTTCGACTTATCTTCTTGTTCTTCTATTAATCACTCTATTCTTTTAGCTATGAGATCCCTTAGTTCTTTCTTTTTATGTTCTGTAGCTTCCTCTTCTTCTTTCCTTATGATCTGATCCTTCTCAATCCAAGTCTTTCCTAACAAAAGTGGAAAAGGGGCGTTGTTCTCAATAAACTTAATGACTTCAAATTCTTCTTCAGTCGATGTTTCATGAGAAATCATAGGTATATGAGTAATTTTTCCACATAGGGTTATCATATTTCCTTTAAACAAGCCTACCCTTCCCAATGAAGGTGCCATAGCAGGCTTTCCCAAAATTTCCCAAGTGCTTTCTGACATAATGTTCATGTGTGTTTCTTCATCCAATACGTAGTCTATGTCGAAGTCTTCTATTCTTGTAACTATGCATTGTTTTTCTTTCAGGATCTCTAGTAAAATGATATCTTTGTGATAATCTATTGTTTATTTCAACTGTATTAACATAGTCTCTGAATCTTTATTTTTATGGTTCTCTAACATATCCTTAGTCTCTTGTCCTTCTTTATAGTTTTCTTGTCTCATGTTCATATTTTCAACTTTAGCAATCATTCTTGCGAAATCCTCAACCTGGTGATCAATAGCTTTACAAAAAAAACAAATAGGACCTGTACCAGGGCATTCCTTAGTAAGATGTCCTGATATTATGAAATTATAACATAGTGTTAATCCTCTCTTTATTTTAAACGATCCCTAGCCTCTCCTATACTATGCACTGGGATCACAGTGTTGGATCTACAATCTGCAAAAATTCTTTCTGTGTTCCTGCATCCATTTATTAGTCCAAAAATTCTTTCTATGCATAGGAATACCATATCTTTCTCTATTTAGATCAATTCTTTCTTCTAATTGTGCCCTACCATTCAGACTAGGACAAAACCTATAAAACATACCTATATCCATGCTTTCGAAGAAAAAAACTCCACTTATCTTACCCTTACCAGAGTTCAAATCTTTAAGATCTTACCTCTTTTATTCAAATCAGGTTTCTTTCTTAGCATAGAGCTTTGCAAGTCAAGTAGAATACTGCGCACTACAACAATAGATATACACACAGATCTTTCTCTTTTCTTCAGTTCCCAACTATCACAGTTTTAGGTCTCGGCAACAGAACCATTTATTGGTATAGGGGCAGACCCAGGGTTCAACGCTTCAACAATGCAAAAAAAAACCCTAACTACTAGCCCTTTCGGCAACACTTGTGAAACAGATGAAGTATCACCTGAGGTAGAGGCAGGGGGAGTTGTAGGACTCAGGTGTCTACAACCAAGCTAGGACACAGATCTATGATTACAATACTTAATAGAGCACTTAAACAACAATATGTAGTAGTTCTAGAGTCTCATTCACATCACAGATTAAACCCTTATTACATATCATCGCAGTAACAATAAATATCAAGAACTTACAATCACTTAGAACATAGCATTAGCTCAGATATAGGATTTAATCATATTTAATACCATTAAGCACTAAGAAACAACATCAGATGCATTTATCATACATTTTAATAACAACACTAAGAAATTGAACAACATGAATCACATCACACAAAGAACATCAAGACACAGGATATACATGGTTCACCCCTGTGTGGGGCTACGTCCACTAATGACTTATTCTTATTTATTAGTCTTCAATATTCTTACATTCGTCTTCTCCTATGCACAAATCCACAGAATCCAACTCCACAAAGGATAGGAGATCTGCACACTGCGCACCAGATCCTCCTTCCCAAAAATAGGTCAAGGCACAAATCCAACTCCTTACTAGCACAAAGCCCTACATAGTCTGTCTCACAGAGAAATTTACAATGTCTTGCACTAAGCCAACATTACCACTTACAACATATTGTGCACATAGTGAACACCACTCCTCTTACATCGCTTAGCTACTTATTTATACATTTACAAAAAGGCCTAATCATCGGTAATCCCATGGGCCAACATCCCTGTTGGCAGCCAATTCACCTTTTTCTATTATCCTATAAGCCGCCTACACCTATGTCTTGCGAACGTCAAAGATTTTCGTCGCATTTTTCAAATAGACGACACCTTCATTTCTTGCGACATTTACACATTTGTCTTCGTTAAGTTTTCACGACTATAAGCATGAAAACTTCTCCTTTCGAAGTTGTTTTTCGATCATTATCTGAATTGTGGTTATTTCTTTTTTCATTTGCACTTACCTTTTATTGATCGTTACACGATTGGCAATATCCTTTGATCATTTATCATACTTTGATCGATTATATGACTTGATTTTTTTGAGTTTGTAAGACATTGAGCATTTCGATTTGCATTTTATGACTTGTCTAATCTTTGATTCTATGAAATGCATAAGGGTTTTGATTAAATTTGTATATATGTATGATAGGATCCTTATGTTAATCTTTTTATATTTGTTTGGCTTGTCAACCATTCAGCACCTTGGTTAAACTTATGAATCAATACATTAGCGCATATTTGATTTTGGGTGTTAATTTGTATGTTGGGTGTTTAAACACTATGGCATAGTGTTAGCGCGTATTGGTATGCACATTGCATTTGATTAGTTGTACACCTGACTTAATGGATGAGCCACTATTATGAATTGAACATCTATATCGGCGGTTGTACTTTGACTATAATTGTTTTGCATGGCAGTGAATGACTCCACCACCCTCGCATGCTTGCATTAATGCTTACCCTTTTGGATCGTTCATTGTTGTTGTTCAGGTAGCTCTGTTACTGGGTGTTGATGAATTCAAACCCTTCCCTAACCATGCATTCAAATCCATGGAACCAGTCATGCGAGTTGAACCCAATGGAAAACAGGCCCTGTTGATGTTTGATAATGCCCGCCAAGATTTGGCACACAGTGGATGGCTTACCTTCGTGGAACGTTTTGAGGATTTTAACCTTTGTGTGGCTCAACAGTTTTCCATGAACTTCGATGGCTGTCGAGCCAATATCGGCGATATACAATTGGAGATTGATGAACAATTTATCAGCCTTTCTACGGGTTTGCCTTCCACTGGACAACGATGGTCCAAGAATTGCAAATTCGAGGAGGTCCCATGGACACTTCTCTTCCAGTCGCGCAAAATCACCTCCTGTGATAGAGGTATGCCCGTGACCATGCTTAAACAATGTTGGCATGATTTATTAATGATAATAAAATAGTTTATCACCTATGAAGGTCGCTATGGGTTTGTGTTCCTACACCACCTTCGTTTGCTTATGGTTTTTATGGGATATCAGCTCAATATGCCATATTATTTGCATCGTAGCCTGTTTAAAATGTCAAAGAAGTACACAAGACACCAGGCTGGCAGTAGCCTTTTTCATTACGGGCTTATCAAGCTCATCGTTTTCTATCATTTGAGTCTACACGGGGATTGTTGGAGCAATTTCGTTGCTCGGAATGGTTTCGAGGATCTGAACCCTACATAGGTTGACAAACCTATGGTGAGTGAGGTCAAGGTTGTAACCCCAGTACCCTACCATACCCTACTGCCTAAACCCTCGACCGACCCTCCTATCGACTTTCCCCACGCTGTCACTAAGAGTGTTGAAACTGTTAAGCCTGTGAGCAAAAATCCCAAGGCAAACCTCACTGCAAATGCCAAAGGGAAAAAGAATGCCCGTTTGATTTCATGGATGGCATGAAATAAGTCAAAAAACCCTATCGAGCCAAACCCTATCGTGTTGAGTGAAGACTCTGATTCGGAAGTAAAGCATTTTCTGGCCAGCGAATACCCCTATTCACAAGGTTTGTGTGTCGAACCCTCGTATGATTTCGTATCAAACCTATTCCCCTGCCTAAAGGACAACCCTAACTACCCAGGCATTAATTTGCCTTGTGAAAACCTCGGCCATTTGGCCAAACCCTCACCTACTCTGTCTAAGCCT
This sequence comes from Picea engelmannii, assembly GCA_009831015.1. NCBI lineage: Eukaryota > Viridiplantae > Streptophyta > Pinopsida > Pinales > Pinaceae > Picea > Picea engelmannii. The sequence continues at coordinate 92,444 of ML800595.1, forward strand.
TCACACTCACCCTATGATCAGTGCAATTCATGGTTGGAGCGGTATTATATTGATGTCCCAATACTCCAGTCAAAGATTCAATCTTTGGAAGACCAGATTGCTTTGTTAACTAGACAAAAAGCCAAGCTTCAAACAGTGGATAAAAAAAAAAAGACAACCGGCTCTATCTTGTTCAAGAACGTGGAATCAGCGACGACGGTTGTGAATTCCAAGCTGGTATAATCAAGTGGTCTCGTCGTTACACAGGTATGGAAAATTTGATGTCGTTTTGTTTGTAAATAATCTAGGTTGTTATAATGATTGGTATTCAGTTTTAAACAATTTTGTTTACATTGTGAATAGCTCTGTTATATTGCGTGTATTCTATATATAGCTTTGCTTTGAATAGAAATGAATCTTGATTTGATATATGATTTGATTATTCCCACTATAGAAGTCAATAGATTTCGTTTGGATTTGAGTGCTATGTTTTGAGATTTGATTGACTAGTTTATAAAATTAATGGTTTGCCTCCAAATGAATTGGTTTGTATCATGCTCAGATTTGATTTGGTGATGATCCTTGTGCTATAAATGGTTTGATTAAGTGTAATTGTTACGATTCTTGCTCTGATTCAATTTCATTATCATTGGTATGCTATGACTGGTAAATATTTCGGGAAGATATTTGTTACGATGCTGTGTCGTTTGATTGTTTCCAAGTTAAGGATAACGACTCTGTTTCTTTGATGAAAACCATACGCTCGAATAACCTTCGCACCCGAATCGGGAAATGAATCCAAATCATAACAACTGTGTGAAAATTTTAGCCAATCGATTCGCTCTGGTTCTAATTTGGTAAGTTTGTTCTAAGAGTCGAATTTAGATTATAATTGATGCTCTGTATTTTAATTTTGTGAAATGAATTGGTCAAACCTTGTTATGATTCGTTTGATTCAAACGATTGTGATCAAAATTGATTGGTCTTGTTTGCTCGTCGTGCAAGGATAAACGATCGAAATCTATGACAGATTCTGTTAGATCCTTTTACGTTTTGGTTATGTGTCAGCTTTGGTTTGAATTCGTTCACAATCTAAATACTTTGCTATACAGATATTATGGTAATCCTGTTCGATGCGATGATTTCTCCTGTTGATGAGACAAGTATAACAAAGTGTTTGAAACTGAATATCGAAACGATCTCATTCGATTTGCTGAGAAACGATTATGATGTTGTTACATGTGATTTCATTTACCCGACTTGTAACGATAATCGAAACAGAGTATTTCTATCTTTGAATTCAATTAAAGGATTTGAATCTTTTTGCTATATCGTTACGACTATAATGAGTGGAAAATGATTTTGTTGGATCGGTTTGTATCTATTGTTTAACAATCACATATGATATGTTTGGTTATCAGTTTCAATTGGATATGAAACGATTTTCAAAAACTGTTTGGTTTTGATTCTGTCTACCCGATCTATGACTTCAGTCGAAACAGAGTATGCCTGTCTCTCTATTCAGTTATTGGATTTTGATGCTATTTGATTTCAAACGATATAGCATTTTCAAGAGAAATGATTCATTTTAAAATGATTATTGGAAGATAATTGGATTTAATTCTTTTAAAATATTTGATTTGATTTCAATTCTGATTCTGTATATTATTTTAGACTAGCTACAAAATCAGATGATTTTGTAGCTAAGTCTGTGGAATCAGATTTTTATTGTTTTGCTCATAAAATATCTCTCTAACTTGTTATTTTTGGTCCATTTCGGGTGAATTCGAAATTGCATTGGATTGGATGGACAGTTTAGAGGATATTTGAAATATTTTGGTTTCATTTTAGTTTCCTAGTTTAGTTGAGTTTGGGAATATCTTCCCAGATTATGTAAACAGTTTGATACTATCCACAGGGAGGTTTTACCCTGTGAAAAAACTTATAAATACTCATTATTTTTTTGTAATAAGATCATCCTCATTCAGGGGAGAACAAGGATATGGAATTTTAATACAGACTGAGACAAAATTTGATATTCTGCTACAGCTTTAGCTTTTCATAATATCAATATTTTGTTTTATGTTCATGTGTATCAATTTGCATTTGGTTAATGACTACTTTAGCTATCTTAGTCTTTTGCAAATGATATAATTTAATCGATATAATTCATATCTGACTTCTTCCAGTATTTAAAAAACATAGCAATTACTTGATTCAGTTTGTGAATGACATATTTCTCTTCTTCATGAGTTGAATTATTAAGTATAAGTTTTTGCATAACAGGTTTCCCTTATTGCATGGATTTATAAATCATATAATTGTTATGATTTTTTATGTCTTGTTTGTCATGTAAACAACTCAAAGAGAAGTGCAGCCTATCGTTTACGAGAAGCTTCTGGATTACCCGGTGCGAGTTTCCTTCCTCCGACCAGCTTCGAAGTCATCAAACACAGGACAAATTGGGAGCGTTTCCAGGTCAGTTAGTCACTTGTTTGTTTACTGTATTTATTAGTAGTTTAGTTTAGATATAAGTTTAGTTAGATTTATAGGTAGAATTAGTATATTAGATTGTTTAATTTCAGTAAGTATATTAGATCGTTTAATATCAGTAAGTTTTATTTCTTATTCATAAAATCATAAAAAGCAAAAAATATCTCTAGTTGTCTTAGGACAGAAAGTAAATGAGTTTTCCAGGTTTTATTCAAATCTGCAAGTTGTAGATATTGTATATTTGTGAATAAGTTATAATTCAATTAGTAATTAGATAGTTAATTAGTAGAGTTAGTATAGTAGTAATTAGTAGTTTGTAAATAGTAGATTAGTTAGTTTGTTTAGTAGTTAGTTTTTATTAGATTAGTGTATTAGTTTGTTTCATTGTTAATTAGTTTAGTTTGTTTTATTTAGTTTTAGTTAGTTTGTTGTATTTAGTTTTAGTTAGTTTGTTTTAGTTAGTTTTAGTTAGATTAGTTAGTTTAGATTAGTTTTCTCTTTGGTTTTTCTTAAGACCTTAGAACGGCTAACGGAGCCGCTAAACCCGTCAGGGTGGTTCATTCCAAACGGCTTGGGTTATTAGACAACCCCGAACCGGTTCCACTCTCTCAGTTGACGGACAGTCAATTTCGCCTGCCAAAAAATGGCGCTAAAAGGAGGGCCTAAACTTAATTAATGGCATGAGGCGTTCGTAAGACTCCTCCACCCCCTAATCGCTCACCTATAGTGACTAGAAGTCGTTCACACGATAATATTCCCCTTCAAACAACAACTACTTCAACCGAAGATCCACAGATCACAGTTGAGCCGGCAACCCCTAATCCTACAGGTGGTGATATACAAGAGATTGTTCGTCAATCTCTCATTAAAACACATAGTTCCTTAGCTCATCTTAGGCAACCAAACTGTTCGTGGGGTCAACCTTTGGACTTCTCTGATATCAGAGAACAATTAGGTGACACTAACCTCACTGTGAATCCTACAGATCCAAACTTAAATCCTACTGCAGGAGGATCTGGGATACCTCCTTCACCACCTCCCTCATCTCCTTCTTCTTCTGGAGGAGATTCCTCTTCAGACGAAGGAAATTCACCTTCTCAGCCTTCCACACCCACTACCCCGATGGAAAATCAGAACAACCCTGCTAGACCCTGGTTGGACCAGGATGTTGTACCTGTACCTGGAGCCTAACACCCTTTACCTAAGCACCCGGAGAAATGTATTCCCAAGTTTGATCCTGATTCAAAAAAAATAGCTGAAGATCATATTAAAAAATTTATGTTAGCCATTAGACTCTGCAATGTTGAACATGAAGATGTTGTATGTAGGTTGTTCCCTTATAGTTTTGAGGGTAATGCATCCACTTGTTACTTTTCCCAACAACCCCATACCATCGTGTCTTGGGAAAAGCTTGAGTCATGATTTTTGGAAAAATTCGGAGACGGTAAACCTCTGGAAGTCTTAGTCATGGATCTTTCAAGCTTAAAAATGAACCCAAAAGAAAAAGTTAAAGATTTTAATCAAAGATTCTTAACACTTAAAAATCGAATCCCTGCAGATTCTATGCCTGCTAAGAGTCTTATAATAGCTTACTACACTAAAGCTTTGCATCAAAGCATATCTATTTGGGTTAAACGATCTAAAAAGGCCACGTTGTTAGAAGCCTTCGAAGAGGCTAGCCATATTGAAAAAGACATACTTAGCCTTAAGGACTCTTCTAAAAACGAAACTGAAACTAGTTCTTCTTCCAAAAAGAAGATTGAAATCCTCCCCAGACCCACACAAAGTAAGACACAACCTGAAAACTCTGATTTGGAAAATTTAACGAAAGTTGTTCAAAAACTGTCTAATCAAGTTATAGATTTAAAGAGGTCGAATGAAGAAGCTTCCTTGAGTAAAGGACCCTACAAATCTCCTTTCCGAAAGCCTTTTCCTACCAACCGACCTAACCCAACCCCCGAAGGCCTAAATCTAGAAAGTTTGCAATGTGCCCTTCAAACAATTCTAGAAGCCCAAGATAACTTGATGCCCCCAGAGACCCCTCAGGAGGAAGTTGAACAGGAAACAGTTCAAGAAGAAGAGTCTTCTCCAAACATATTTGGACACTTCTCGGACATCATCTTTCAAGCTAACTTCGAGACTGTTCACCCTTATAACACTAGGAGTAAGACTACAAATAAGCCTTCTACCAAGAACACTACTACTTCACCTCCAAAACCATCTAAATCAACAGAATCTAAACAGAGTAATATCAGCCCTAACTTAGATTATGATGTTGTTGAAGATCTTAAAAAGTTAAGGGCTAACATTTCTATTTATGAGTTCTTGAAGTTCCCATTTTTGTTACAAAAAATGTAGCAAAATATTTCAGAGAACGGAAAAAATGGTAATTCCAATGGTAACAAGGTTGTGCAAAGCAAAGTTCCGCAGAAGACTTCCACTAAAAATAATCATGATCCTCAAAATAAAGGAAGCCTTCCTGCAACCCCTGTAAATAATGTAAATAATGTAAATAATGTAGATAAAGTAGCCTTAGAATCTGCGAGTAAAAAGCCACAAGCTACTACTCTTAGTACTCGCAAGAATGTACCTCCTTTTCTTTTAACTTTCGAGATTTTCAATAGAAATGTGCATAATTGTATGGTTGACTCAGGAGCATCATCCAATGTGATGCCTTGGTCTGTATGCCAAAAGATTAACGTTGAAGTGGAACCATCTACTTTGAAAATCATACAACTTGATCGGACCGATGTTAAAGTTATAGGCGAACTAAAAAATGTATTGATTAGATTATCGTCTAACCCAAAGGTTCATCAGGTTATTGATATAATTGTTGTGGATATTCCAGAAGTGTATGGTCTGTTTTTGAGCAGGGACTGGTCGGAGCAACTATATGGTTATTTCGCGACAGATTGGTCTCACTTATGGCTTCCAGAGAACGACAAGCCTAATAAAATCAGAGTAAACTGTGAGCGCTACCTCAAGTTCACGGTCACTAATTTGAATGATCCTAATGAACCGTACACACCCCCTACTGATTCACCTAAAGTACAAGGGATGGACACCTTCTTTGGCAACTTCATGGCCGAGGTTTAACCTATCATCAATCCAGAACAACAGTCTGAGATCGTAGCATTCGTGCAGCCCGCACCTTACACACAACAATCTGATGAACCCGATGCAAATCAAATTTGGTCTCTGTATTTCGACGGGTCAAAGTCCAAAGAAGGAGCCGGAGCAGGCTGTGTCATTATCGATCCAGTAGGTAACAAAACATTGATAGCATGTAGATTGGAATTTGAATGTACTAACAATACTACAAAATATGAGGCTTTACTGCAAGGTCTCAGAAAAGCTTTGGACATGAACATTCAAAATTTAACCATTTTTGGCGACTCTGAAATAGTGGTTAGACAGGTGAGAGATTCTATCCACTGTCTTTCTCCGCATCTCAAAAGCTACCAGTCTGAGATATGGAATTTAATGAATAAATTTTCTACTTTTAATATAAATTCCATTCCTATACTAAACAACTCTAAAGAAGATTTATTAGCTAATGTAGCTTCTAAACTTCTTCCTGCAGAAGGCTTGTCCCCAGACGCATTCTCCGTCGAGCTATTATTTTGGCCATACATTCCCGATAACGTTACAAACTGGAGAGTATTTGACGATGATCAACAGATTAACAACTTTCTGCACATGGAAGAAACCTTTCAAGGCGCGGTGATAGACGAGCACACACACGACGAAAATTTGCAAGATTTTACGGTAATACATGATCCGAAATCTCCTGAAGTTCTATCGGACATGGTAAATTCCATACCCAAATCTATTGTTAGATTAGAAAAGTTTTATGATTTTGAAGATAAATTTAAAAAGACGGTCAATTGTAAAACCAATAGTTCCTCGATGTCTTATGAAAAAATGAATTTAGGAACTAGTGAAAATCCTCGGTATATTAATCTAGGCTTGGGATGTTCTAGAAAAGAAAAAGTTGTTTTTGTTAAATTATTTAAAGAATTTAAGGATGTCTTTGCATGGACATACGATGATCTTAAAACGTTCGATCCTAATATCATACAACATGTCATCCCGATGAAGCCCCAAACCTTACCCTTTCAACAGAAACTGAGGAAAATGCACCCTAAACTAGAACCGACTGTTCAAAAAGAATTGAATAAACTCCTAAGTGCTAAAATATTTTTTCCTGTTAGACACACTCAATGGGTATCCAACCTTGTCCCAGTTCGGAAGAAAAATGGGGAAATGTGACTTTGCGTCGATTTCCAAAACCTCAATAGAGCGTCTGACAAAGATAATTATCCTATCCCACCCATGGAATAGATCCTTCAACAAGTATCTGGTTCTGGGAGGCTATCATTGTTGGATGGTTTCTCTGGATACAACCAAGTCCTGATGTCTCCACCAGACCAACTCAAAACTACCTTCCGTAATCCGTGGGGCACTTATGCTTATCGCAAAATGCCCTTTGGATTGATTAATGTTGGTGCTACCTTTCAGAGAGAAATGGACATTTCTTTCTGAGGCTTAATCAATCACTCCATCGCAGTTTACTTAGATGATGTGACCGTGTATTCTAAAAACAAAGACGATCATCTAGCTCACTTACGAGCAGTCCTACTGCGATGTCGTAAATACGACATCTCCTTGAACCCAAAAAATTCCATCTTTGCAGTAGAACAGGGTAAACTACTAGGATTCATTGTGTCTAGTGAAGGAATGATTATTGATCCCAAGATGACTCAATTCATCGCTAAACTTCCCCCACCTACATCCAAAAAATCCATGCAGTCTTTCTTAGGCCAGATTAACTTCGTGAGAAGATTTGTCCCCAGCTTCTACGAAATGGTCAGGCCTCTCCAGAACCTGATTAAGAAAGACACCCAATATCACTGGGGACCCACAGAAAATCAAGCTTTCAATGCCATAAAGAAGGCCATAATAGACGCTCCATCTCTCATGAGCCTTGACTTCTCTCAAGACTTTACACTCTATATGTTTTCCTCTGATCATTCCTATGCCGTAGTCCTAACTCAGAAGAATTCTGAAAACAACGAAGTACCCATCGCCTTTATGAGATTTGCTTTCAAAGGTGCTGAACTTAACTAGCCAGCAGTTGATCGGCAAGCCTACACTATTTTCAAAGAAGTTAAGCACTTTCGGTCCTATCTTTTGAAGTCAAGGACGAAACTCATTGTCCCTTACCCTGCCGTAAGGAAATTGTTAGTGCAGAAAGAGTTAGGAGAGAAGAGAGCTAACTGGGTCACCTCCTTGCAGGAGTATGACTTAGAAAATACTCCAGCTTAGATCGTGAGAGGCCAAGGTTTGTGTAAGTTGGTTGTTGATTCAGAAACCGGACAAAAAGAAGATAGTGATACGTCAAACCTAGGACAAAGCGATCAAAGTTTGATCTGTTGCGCACAGAACCTCGTTAGTCCTTGGTACGACGATATTAGATTCTGTCTTGAACATGGGTCAACACCCCGTCACCTAGACCCCACCAAAAGAAGAGCATTAAGACTAAAGTTTTCCTCCTTTCATCTAGTTAACGGTGTACTGTTTCATCAGAATTTTGACGGCGTATTGATGCGTTGTCTCGAGAAAGACGAAGCAGAAAAAGTCTTTCTCGAGTTGCATGCAAAAGAAGCTGGTGGTCACTTTGGTGGCAATACCACTTCTCATAAGGTTTTAAGAGCCGGTTATTACTGGCCCACGCTTTTTAGGGACACCCATGCCTTGTGTCGTAAATGCATTATCTGTCAGAAAGCATCAGGGAAGTTGCAAAAACCAGCCTTTCCCTTGCAACCAGTTTCAGTAGATTCTCCTTTCCAGCAATGGGGCCTTGATATCATAGGTCCTGTTAACCCTTCGTCCTCACAACAACACAAGTATATTGTGACAACCACATATTACTTTACTCGATGGTCTGAAGCTTCTGCGCTAAGAACTGTCAACACCAGTCAGGTTATCGCTTTTCTAAACTCGAATATTATCACTCGTTTCCATATCCCTGATTGTCTGGTCTTTGATAATGCTTCATACTTTTCTTCTCTTGAGATGAGCGAGTTTTCTTTGGAAAAAGGAATAAATCTAAAGTATTCTTCTAGTTACTACCCCCAGGGCAATGGATTAGCAGAATCAACAAAAAAGAACTTGATTAAAATTATCAAGAGAACCGTGGCTGAAAATCAAAAGAATTGGCACAATGCACTACTGAACGCACTGTGGGATGATAGGGTAACACCCAAAGTCGCTATAGGTAATTCCCCCTTTTTTCTCGTTTATGGCAAAGAAGAAATTCTGCCTCCTCACATTCTTCTTCCTTCGCTTCAGTTTTCACAAAAAGTCCAAGAAGAAGATTGTCCCCCCCTAGAAAGCCGAATTAACACTTTGATGAAGTTGGAAGAAGTAAGAGCCCAAGCTAAGCGTAAGTTAGATCAACATCAACAATTGGTTAAAAGCTGGTTCGATTCTAATTCAGCTTCTGATAGGAATTTTGAAGTAGGCGATCTCGTCTTGAAGTGGGACAAACCACACGAAGGAAAGGGTGAGCACACAAAATTTCAAAACTTATGGCTTGGGCCATTTTTAATTGCTGAAAAGTTGGGTCCTAGTTCCTTTCGATTGCAGAATCTTGAAGGGAAGCTTCACACCTATCCGGTGAATGGCCAAGCCCTGAAAAGATACTTTGCTTAATAACTACCCTTGTATATTATGTAAATATTTCATTTTGTTTGCACTTTCGTTTGCTTTCTATTTCGATTTTGATTTGAATTTATCAGTTTGTGTTTTTTGAACCATACACATACCTGTACGCTGAGCCATTCAGACAAAGACGATAAAAAAATTTCTTCGCTGAAATAACTTCTGAAGATTTATACAAACATCAATGATATATCTCTGAAACTGATATCTATGTTGGAAAATTTTGTTGTTTGAAAGAAGTTTACTGATTTCAATCTCTGAGCAAAGTTTGTCATGATCATCTATTATCTTTTTATGCCGTCCCTTTTCCGTAAAGGAATGACTCAAAAGATGTCTCCCTGTCATAGGAGGTTGTTTTTATAAAACATCTCTGGAACTGAATAAAGGACAGTACTAAAAATTTTTGATGAGGTATAAAAAATATATGTTAACATATCAGGATTTTCAGCGTCACCCCGCTCAGCCATATATCTATAAAAGAAAAACAAAAATAAAATTATTAATAAGATTTGTGGGAAGTGCTTGTAAACCCGCCGGGATACTGAACAGGTCTACTGGCAGTGGGTAAATACATGCATGGCGCTAATACAACTTCGTCGAGGTACTGAACAGGCCCGCTGGCAGCGAAGCAATGTCAGGTACATGAAAATCTGTAAAAAAATTCCTTAATGTCCTTTATTCTGATCCAGAACTTCTTGACAGGATACAAAGCTCAGAGTGGGTTAATTGGAAACCCTGTCAAGGCTATGGATGCCTGCTGGCAGCAGTGGCCATGCCAACAATATCGAATATTTTAGCTTTAATATCGTGACTTGTTGATCTTAAGACTGTTATTGGTTTTCATCTTTTAGAACACTGTTGGAAAAAATGATTAATGATGATGTTCGTACGATTTTCTGGTTGTTATTTTGAGTTGAAATTTTCTTTGCTATCTTAATCTGAATTTGTTACTTTTGCAGAGATAACTGCTTCTCCCAGTGTGTCTCCATTGTTGGAAGCCAATTCACCTTTTTCTATTATCATATAAGCTGCCTACACCTATGTCTTGAGAACGTCAAAGATTTTCGTCGCATTTTTCAAATAGACGACACCTTCATTTCTTGCGACATTTACACATTTGTATTCGTTAAGTTTTCACGACTATAAGCGTGAAAACTTCTCCTTTCGAAGTTGTTTTTCGATCATTATCTGAACTATGGTTATTTCTTTTTTCATTTGCACTTACCTTTTATTGATCATTACACGATTGGCAATATCCTTTGATCAGTTCTCATACTTCGATTGATTATATGACTTGATTTTTTTGAGTTTGTAAGACATTGAGCATTTGGATTTGCATTTTATGACTTGCCTAATCTTTGATTATATGAAATTCATAAGGGTTTTGATTAAATTTGTATATATGTATGATAGGATCCTTATGTTAATCTTTTTATATTTGTTTGGCTTGTCAACCATTCGGCACCTTGGTTAAACTTATGAATCAATACATTAGCGCATATTTGATTTTGGGTGTTAATTTGTATATTGGGTGTTTAAACACTATGGCATAGTGTTAGTGTGTATTGGTATGCACATTGCATTTGATTAGTTGTACACCTGACTTAATGGATGATCCACTATTATGAATTGAACAACGATATCAGCGGTTGTACTTTGACCATAATTGTTTTGCATGGCAGTGAATGACTCCACCACCCTCGCATGCTTGCATTAATGCTTACCCCTTTTGGCTCGTTCATTGTTGTTGTTCGGGTAGCTCTGTTACTGGGTGTTGATGAATTCGAACCCTTCCCTAACCATGCATTCAACTCCATGGCACCAGTCGTGCGAGTTGAACCCAATGGCAAAGAGGCCCTGTTGATGTTTGATAATGCCCGCCAAGATTTGGCATACAGTGGATGGCTTACCTTCGTGGAACATTTTGAGGCTTTTAACCTTTACGTGGCTCGACAGTTTGCCATGACCTTCGATGGCTTTCGAGCCAAGGTCGGCGATATACAATTGGAGATTGATGAACAGTTTATCAACCTTGCTACGGGTTTTCCTACCACTGGACAACAATGTTCCAAGAATTGCAAAGTCGAGGAGTTCCCATGGACACTGCTCTTCCAGTCGCGCAAAATCACCTCCTGTGATAGAGGTATGCCCGTGACCATTCTTAAACAACGTTGGAACGATTTATTAATGATAATCAAACAATTTATCACCTGTGAAGGTTGTTACGGGTTTGTGTTCCTACACCACCTTTGTTTGCTTATGGTTTTTATGCGATATCAGCTCAATATGCCCTATTATTTGCATCGTAGCCTGTTTAAAATGTCGAAGAAGTACAAAATACACCAGGCTGACAGTAGCCTTTTTCATTACGGGCTTATCAAGCTCATCGTTGTCTATCATTTGAGTCTGCACAGGGATTGTTGGAGCAATTTCATTGCTCGGAATGGATTCGAGGATCCAAACCCTACACAGGTTGACAAACCTGTGCTGAGTGAGGTCAAGGTTGTAACCCCAGTACCCTACCATACCCTACTGCCTAAACCCTCGGAAGACCCTCCTATCGACTTGCCCCATGCTGTCACTAAGAGTGTTGATACTGTTAAGCCTGTGAGAAAAAATCCCAAGGCAAACCTCACTACAAACGCCAAAGGGAAAAATAATGCCCGTTTGGTTTCACGAATGGCACGAAATAAGCCAAAAACCCTTGTCGAGCCAAACCCTATCGTGTTGAGTGAATACTCTGATTCGGAAGTCGAGCGTTTTCTGGCCAGCGAATACCCCTATTCGCAAGGTTTGTGTGCCGAACCCTCGTATGATTTCGTATCAAACCTACCCCCCTGCCTAAAGGACGACCCTAACTACCCAGGCATTAAGTTGGCTTGTGAAAACCTCGGCCATTTGGCCAAACCCTCACCTGCTCTGTCTGAATATTCACACTCACCCTGTGATCAATGCAATTCATGGTTGGAGTGGTATTATATAGATGTCCCAAGACTCCAGTCAAAGATTCAATCTTTGGAAGACCAGATTGTCGTGTTTACTAGACAAAAAGCCAAGCTTCAAGAAGTGGATAAAAAACAAAAGACAACCGGCTCTATCTTGTTCAAGAACGTGGAATCAACGACGGTCGTTGTGAATTCCAAGCTGGTATAATCAAGTGGTCTCGTCGCTACACAGGTATGGAAAATTTGATGTCGTTTTGTTTGTAAATAATCTAGGTTGTTATAATGATTGGTATTCAGTGTTAAATAGTTATGTTTACATTGTGAATAGCTCTGTTATATTGCATGTATTCTATATGTAGCTTTGCTTTGAATAGAAACGAATCTTGATTCGATATACGATTTGATTATTCCCACTATAGAAGTCAATAGATTTCGTTTGGATTTGAGTGCTATGTTTTGAGATTTGATTGACTAGTTTATAAAATTAATGGTTTGCCTCCAAATGAATTGGTTTGTATCACGCTCAGATTTGATTTGGTGATGATCCTTGTTCTATAAACGGTTTATTTAAGTGTGATTGTTACGATTCTTTCTCTGATTCGATTTCATTATCATTGGTATGCTATGACTGGTAAATCTTTCGGGAAGATATTTGTTACGATGCTGTGTCATTTGATTGTTTCCGAGTTAAGGATAACGACTCTGTTTCTTTGATGAAAACAATATGCTCGAATAACCTTCGTGCCCGAATCGGGAAATGAATCCAAATCATAACAACTGTGTGAAAATTTTAGCCAATCGATTCGCTCTGGTTCTAATTTGGCAAGTTTGTTCTAAGAGTCGAATTTAGATTATAATTGATGCTCTGTATTTTAATTTTGTGAAATGAATTGGTCAAACCTTGTTATGATTCGTTTGATTCAAACGATTGTGATCAAAATTGACCGGTCTTGTTTGCTCGTCGTGCAAGGATAAACGATCGAAATCTATGACAGATTCTGTTAGATCCTTTTACGTTTTGGTTATGTGTCAGCTTTGGTTTGAATTCATTCACAATCTAAATCTTTTGCTATACAGATATTATGGTAATCTTGTTCGATGCGATGATTTCTCCTGTTGATGGGACAAGTATAACAAAGTGTTTGCAACTGAATATCGAAACGATCTCATTCGATTTGTTGAGAAACGATTATGATGTTGTTACATGTGATTTCATTTACCCAACTTGTAACGATAATCGAAACAGAGTAATTCTATCTTTGAATTCGATTAAAGGATTTGAATCTTTTTGCTATATCGTTACGGCTATAACGAGTGGAAAATGATTTTGCTGGATTGGATTGTATCTATTATTTAACAATCACATACGATATGTTTGGTTATCAGTTTCAATTGGATATGAAACAATTTTCAAAAACTGTTTGGTTTTGATTCTGTCTACCTGATCTATGACTTCAGTCGAAACAGAGTATGCCTGTCTCTTTATTCGGTTATTGGATTTTGATGCTATTTGATTTCAAACAATATAGCATTTTCAAGAGAAATGATTCATTTTAAAATGATTATTGAAGATAATTGGATTTAATTCTTTTAAAATATTTGATTTGATTTCAATTCTGATTATGTATATTATTTTAGACTAGCTACAGAATCAGATGATTCTGTAGCTAAGTCTGTGGAATCATATTTTTATTGTTTTGCTCATAAAATATCTCTCTAACTTGTTATTTTTGGTCCATTTCAGGTGAATTCGAAATTGCATTGGATTGGATGGACAGTTTAGAGGATATTTTAAATATTTTGGTTTCATTTTAGTTTCCTAGTTTAGTTGATTTTGGGAATATCTTCCCAGATTATGTAAACAGTTTGATACTATCCACAGGGAGGTTTTACCCTGTGAAAAAACTTATAAATACTCATTATTTTTTTGTAATAAGATCATCCTCATTCAGGGGAGAACAAGGATATGGAATTTT
>ML800595.1:106612-123003 GCA_009831015.1 Picea engelmannii
AAGGATATGGAATTTTAATACAGACTGAGACATAATTTGATATTCTGCTACAGCTTTAGCTTTTCATAATATCAATATTTTGTTTTATGTTCATGTGTATCAATTTGCATTTGGTTAATGACTACTTTAGCTATCTTAGTCTTTTGCAAATGATAGAATTTAATCGATATAATTCATATTTGACTTCTTCCAGTATTTAAAAAACATAGCAATTACTTGATTCAGTTTGTGAATGACAGATTTCTCTTCTTCATGAGTTGAATTATTAAGTATAAGTTTTTGCATAACAGGTTTCCCTTATTGCAGAGATTTATAAATCATATAATTGTTATGATTTTTTATGTCTTGTTTGTCCTGTAAACAACTCAAAGAGCAGTGCAACCTATCGTTTATGAGAAGCTTCTGGATTACCCAGTGCGATTTTCCTTCCTCCGACCACCTTCGAAGTCATCAAACACAGGACAAATTCGGAGCATTTTCAGGTCAGTTAGTCACTTGTTTGTTTACTGTATTTATTAGTAGTTTAGTTTAGATATAAGTTTAGTTAGATTTATAGGTAGAATTAGTATATTAGATTTTTTAATTTCATTAAGTATATTAGATCGTTTAATTTCAGTAAGTTTTATTTCTTATTCATAAAATCATAAAAATCAAAAAATATCTCTAGTTGTCTTAGGACAGAAAGTAAATGAGTTTTACAGGTTTTATTCAAATCTGCAAGTTGTAGATATTGTATATTTGTGAATAAGTTATAATTCAATTAGTAATTAGATAGTTAATTAGTAGAGTTAGTATAGTAGTAATTAGTAGTTTGTAAATAGTAGATTAGTTAGATTGTTTAGTAGTTAGTTTTTATTAGATTAGTGTATTAGTTTGTTTCATTGTTAATCAGTTTAGTTTGTTTTATTTAGTTTTAGTTAGTTTGTTGTATTTAGTTTTAGTTTGTTTGTTTTATTTAGTTTTAGTTAGATTAGTTAGTTTAGATTAGTTTTCTCTTTGTTTTTTCTTAAGACCTTAGAACGGCTAACGGATCCGCTAAACCTGTCAGGGTGGTTCATTCCAAACGTCTTGGGTTATTAGACAACCCTGGACCGGTTCCACTCTCTTAGTTGACGGACGGTCAATTTCACCCGTGAACAATCCCTTAACCCATTACATAAACCCTAGTAAACCCTTTTCTCCATCCACAAGCCTGCAAAATAAGTGAGATCTCGCGATCTCATCTCTCCCTAGGTGCTCCATCTTTGATCATCCTATAGAAGTCCCAAAAGTGGTCAAACACGGCCAATGTTTCCTCAAAACTTGGTCAAGGGCCAACACAGACTTTGGGCTTCGGGAGTTTCGAGACTTCCCCTCTCGAGTTCTTGCAAAATGTCTTCTCCCAAAGTCCACAGATCTCTGTTGCATGTCCGTCCAAATCTAACGGTGGTAATTTACTTTAGGAATTCTGTCTTCGGAAGTTTTAGCCTCTCCACTGTCAATTTCCTCTAGAGTACTTTTCTCACATGTTGGGGTCCTATAATCATAGGTAACCCGATTCTTCAGCTTCTATTTGGTGTTTCCCCCATGATGAAGACATATGTCTTGCTTGGTTCGGTTGATTCTGTTTTCCCCTCCATCTATTTCACCCGATCCTTCATCACCCTGCTCGATCCTTTGTCACCCTGTTGCGCCCTTCATTCCCTCTTCCTTCACTTCTGCACTCCTTCACCTTTTTCGTCCCTACATTTGCAATAAACAAACTTAGAATAAAAACATTATGTTAGTAGTTAGATTAGACCTGTTAATAATAAATTAATTATTAATTAATTAATTAATTAATAATAGTTAAGTTAGTTGTTTAAATTAGTAATCAGGTTAGTGTTTTATTAATTAAACATTAAATAAAAGTTAAAAATAAAAACAAAATATAATAAAACAAAAAATAAACTATATAGTTAAATAAAAAATTTAAAAACCAAACATATAATATATAATAAGAAAAACATATATTAAAATAAACAATATAAAAACATAAATTAAAATATAATAAATAATTAAAACAAATATTTAAAACAATTAAAACAAAAACAAAAAAACAAGAAGTAATAACAAAACATAAAAAGCAAAAAATATAATATTACACTATCCTAAGTCTACTACCCAATACTCACATGCATTCCCATACAACTCGGACGCCCCCTCCCTCTCTCATGTCCCATCAACTCCAGGGGGGTTCAAGTTGGTGGTATAGGGAGGGATAGGTGTCACCTCCTGGTGAACTCGGACCCCCCCCTCCTAATACCACTTACCACCTCAGGGGGGTTTCGACCAAAATAAATTTGCGCTCCAAAACCGCCCTTCCGAAAAGTGAAAAAATCGTGTTTTTTCCAATTTGATTAGTCTTTTTCCGAGGATGCTTCAGGGAAAACAGAGATGGATTTTAAAAAACTTAGAGAGGTTTTTTTTTAGCATGGGATTAGGAACAAAAACCTCTTTCATTTTTTTCACAGGTGCCACCAGTTGGGAGAATCAAATCCAGATTCATCCCCTTGTTCAGGTTTCCAGTTTTTCCTATTTCAATCTTGATTTTGCGGCAGCTGTTTTGGCGGGCTGGAGATGTATTTGGAAAAAATGAAAGATATTTTTGTCCAACACATGCCCATATAAAATAATCTCCTACATTTTTTTCACAAGTGTCATCGTTGAGATGAAACAAATGTGTAAGTGGACCACTTTTTTGCAGTAGTTATGCCCATCTTTCATAGCGAACAGTTCCAGATTTTTGGGGATTTGTTGTTATTTTTGGCCGAGGTGGTTGAATCTGACTTCCTGAACTTGAGGGGTGATATTTCCTATATATTCATGTAAATTTAATTCTAAAGGGTTGATTTTGGAGACTTTTGTATCCCAAAGCTATTTTGTAACCTTTCAAAGACGAACCAGAAATAGAAAAATTATTCACAGGATTCTTGTGTTGAAGTGTTGGTGGAGTTATTCTTCTTTGTTAATTGTTCTTCCTATTATCATTCCATATGTTTCTTCAGCTCTTATTATTAAAGGAGATTAAATAGAACATAATTTATTTTTATAATACTCTGTATATGATTTTTTGATAATCTCTATGTTTTCCATCTGAAGTTAAGCCCAAGAATTCTTAATTCCTCCTCTGATTCGTAAACCTATTTCCTTTTCATTCTTATCCATTATCATTTTAATTGATTCGATCCAACATTTTTACTACCTCACCCTGTGGAGAAAACTTATTTTAGATCTGATATCGATCTTTATATTTAAAAACAGACTCCATAGCCCAATGGGATTCTAAGGCATTCCTTCAGCCAAACACCTCAAATCTAAAAACACTTATGCACCTAAAAACACTTATGCACCTCATAACTAGCCTAATTGAATATTTTCAAGTCCTATCAAGCTTGTCAACTGGGTTTGTCTTTGACCACATTTTGACTCTAAGTTTCAACTATCTGATAAAGTATTTGTTGTTGTTTTAGGACAGCCAACAGTCCAAGAACTTCTTGTTGATTTGTTGCGGTTGCACTTCCAATTTTAGGTGCTCTAGCATCTAGTTTTAGTAACCAGAAGTTAGCACATGCATACTAAAATAATTACAACACAACTAACGATCTTTAAAAATGCAATTGAACAGATCTAAGAGACTAGCACATTCATTTTTGTACACAATTATTTTTTGTCAACATGACCCTGGATAAAACCCCCACAGGGAAAACCAATTTGGGATATATGTCTATATAATGCTGATCAAATCAAGAGATACAAAAAGTAATGAAATACAATGGAACGTGTATACATAGTAAGATCCTCACGAGCCTTGCCACAAGAACCAGAGAAAGAAGTGCCCAAACTGTGGTGTACCCTCTCCCTTTGTTGCCCTCTACACTGAACTGAAGCGCCCTAGCTCATCTATAACCCAATGAATAAATACCTCCACATGAATGTCCTTTCCTGTGCTTCCTCTCCACTGAAACTGTTAGAGCTCGAATCCTCCAAGTAGATCTACTACCAGGTAGCTACCAGTCCTCTCCATAGGTGTTCCCTCTTCCTAGTAGAAATGATCACCATAAATAAACTAAGCCATAAACTGAATGTCTCTCTCCACAGAAACAAGTGCCCAAAGTCTCCTCTCCCTAAGCATCATACCTCATATCAATCTAACAATTCCTCCTCCTCTGATGAGAACATGAAGGATAATAAATGTTCCCTCCTCTCCTAGATGTGCCCCTCCTCCATGAAAATGCTCCCTCTCAGAAATGGAAGCTTTGTCTCCATGGAAATAATCTCCATGCAATCTCAAACTAACCACAATATTCTCCTCAATCTCTCAAGGGTTTTTCTCAAACCCTCATGAAGTGCACCCTCCTTCTCCTCAAGAAATGCACACCTCTTCTCTTCTCCAAAACTCACAAGTGAAGAATGAGTCTCCAAAAATACCTTTACCCTCTCTTTAGCCTCTTTGAGCCAACCCTAAAAGATCAATGGCCTAGATTAGAACTAGCCAAGTCTAATCAATGGGTGAGATCTCATCCTAAAATCTCACTAAGGAAACCCACTTTCCTTAGTTGTTTTATGTCTATTAATTCACCCACATTGTGAATTAATTGTCACTTTATGACTTAAGTGACATATTTCACTTTTGACTTAAAACTCCTAATTTAAAGTGAAATTAGAATCATAAAGTAAAGTACAAGGGTAATAGTCTTCACCTTTTTTCTTATAGACTCATAAGCACATGGGGACCACTTTCCAAGGTACCCAAATCTCAACACTCCCTCTTACTGAGGAAAGTACTCGTCACCACCAATATGTCCTTGCAGAGGACATGGTTACCTCCTAGCATATGCTCGATGAGTATGGATGTACCCTGATCATTGAAAGTTGACTCTATCATAGATCTACTCAATCTATATGATATATAAATGGCACTGACTCTCCATATATCCAAGATCACCTAAATCTCAGCATCACACCAAAGATATCCACCTTGGTCTCCCACCAAGGATTTCCTCCTAATCCTGGCCTCTCACCAAGAGTCTCTACTCTTGGCATCTCACCAAGAGTCTCTACTCTTGGCATCTCACCAAGAGTCTCCCCCTCCTGTTCTATCACTAAGAGTCATCAACTTGGCCTCTCACCAAGTCACCTCCACCTGAAGTGGATCCAAAACCTGATCTGCCCGTCTCAGAAGCTATGTGAGGCCTGATCTACCCATCTCAGAAGCTATGTGAGGCTTAAGCCTCTGTGGTGCCTTGTTGCTCCTCCTCATTAACCTCTGATGCACTGAAGTTGTAGCACCAACTCTCTGTCTACTCAACTACTCTGAAACTATATCTATACTGGGTGAATGAGTCACCCACTTTAAATATGTCCAGGGAAACTGAGTCTGATCTCCCTCTGAATCATTGTTTTGCGTCAGGAGGTCCTCATCAACTCTATCTCCCCAACTAATGTTGGATGGTGTAATAGTAGATAAAGTAGTAATGAATGCACACTCTCTGGAAAACTGATCACTGAACTCTATCTCCTCTGTTGTCGTTGCTAACACATCCTACTGCTTCTTCTTCTTCTTGGGACATTGTCCTGCATAGTGACCCATCTCTCCACAAGAAAAGCATCTCAATGTGCTCATGTATCTCCTCTACCCACTGTTGTTGCTACTCTCTCCTCCCTATGGTGGGGCCCCAAACTTGGGACCCTGCCAACCTCCACGGTCGATCTTCTTCTTGCCCTTTGTCCAAAGAGCAAGGTTCTCGTCAGCAGAAACTTTCTATTGTTGTTGATGCTGTTATCCAAAATCCTCAGCGGCAAGCCTAATCTCCTCCTCGACGAAGTCATCCCACATCCTCTCCCATGTAGGCATGACCTCCCTAACAACAATTTCCCATACAAATGGACCCCATGGTTTGGTGAAGCTATTTATAGCTTGCCTCACCAAAGAGTTAGGGTTCACAACCTCTCCAAGGACTTCCAAATCATCTCTGATCTGTGTGTATCTACCAAGGAATGCAGTAACTGTCTCATCCTTGAGCATGTGAATGCCCCTGAGTCAGTCATGAAGATCCATCTTCTGATTCTCATTAGATCTCCCGTACAACTTTCACAAATATGCCCACATCTCGTATGCACAAGTCTTCCAGTCAAGTGGGGAATAATGTGATCTCTCACAGCATCACAAATGATCCTCTTTGCCTTGTTGTCCCTCTTCCTGAACTCTGCCACCAAGATGGGTGCAGTGACATGAATGGGGGGAACAGTTGCCTCGACTATGTCCCATAGCTTGAGGTCCTCTAAGACAAAGGCCATCCTCGCCTTCCAAGGCGACCAATTGCTAGCCCCGACTAGCCTATCCTCAACATGCATCTGAGATATTGACATGTCTATCACACTGTGCTCACTCTGATGCTCCCAATTCAAAGGAACATTGCCTCACTCCTGTCAACAAAGGTGTGAAATGAGGAAAGTGAATCCACGACCTCACTCCTAGTCAGTAGGTGTGAAAAGATGTCGTCAAATACAACCTTACTTCTATCCATGCAAGTGTGAAAAGAGGTTATCCACAAGTGCCAAAAAATGCCCACCTGTCCTCTAAAAAAATCTACCTTCTACCAACCACTGAATGATTCAATGGTTGTCCACAAAAATCTTCCAAGAAGATGTATATGAAAACCAAAAAAATGTTGTCCCAACTGCTCAAAATTTCAGCCACCTCAGCTATGATACCATGAATATTTTTAGGTCCTATCAAGCTTGTCAACTGGGTCTGTATTTGACCACAAATTGACTCTAGTTTTCAATTGTCTGATAAAGTATTTGATGCTCTTTTAGGAGAGTCAACAGTCCAAGAACTTCTTGTTGATTTGTTACGGTTGCACTTCCAATTTTAGGTTCTCTAGCATGTAGTTTTAGTATCCAGAAGTTAGCACATGCATACTAAAATAAGTACAACACACCTAAAGATATTTAAAACTAAAAATGAATAGATCTAAGAGACTAACACATGCATTTTTATACATAGGTATTTTTGGTCAACATGACCCTGGATAAAACCCCCCCGGGGAAAACCAGTTTGGGATATATGTCTATATAATGATGATCAAAGCAAGAGATACAACAAGTAATGAAATGAAATGGAACTTGTATACATAGCAATATCCTCACGAGCCTTGCCACAAGAACCATAGAAAGAAGTGCCCAAACTATGGTGCACCCTCTCCCTTTGTTTCCCTCTGCACTTAACTAAAGAACCCTAGCTCATCTGTAACCCAATGAAGAAATCCCTCCACAGGAGTGTCCTCTCATGTGCTACCTCTCTACTTAAAATGTCAGAGCTCGAATCCTCCAAGAAGATCTACTACTAGGTAGTTTCCAGTCCTCTCCATAGGTGCACCCTCCTCCTAGCAGAAATGATCACCTAAAATAAACTGAGCCATAAAATGAATGTCTCTCTCCACAGAAACAAGTGCCCAAAATCTCCTCTCCCTATGCATCAAACCTCATCTCAATCCGACAAGTCCTCCTCCTCTAATGAGCATATGAAGGATAATAAATGCGTGCTCCTCTCCTAGATGCGTCCCTCCTCCATGAAAATTATCCCTCTCAGAAATGGAAGCTATGGCTCCATGGATATACTCTCCATGAAATCTCAAACAAACCACAAGCTTCTCCTCAATCACTCAAGGGTTTTGCTCAAACCCTCATGAAGAGCACCCTCCTTCTCCTAAATAAATGCGCCTCTTTTCTCTTCTCCAAAACTCACAAGTGAAGAACGAGTCTCCAAAAATACCATTACCCTCTCTTTAGCCTCTTTGAGCCAACCCTAAAATATTAATGGCCTAGATTAGATCTAGCCAAGTCTAATCAATGGGTGAGATCTCATCCTAAAATCTCACTAAGGAAACCCACTTTCCTTAGTTGATTTATGTCTATTAATTCACCCACATTGTGAATTAATTGTCACTTTATGACTTAAGTGACATATTTCACTTTTGACTTAAAACTCCTAAGTCAAAGTGAAATTAGAATCATAAAGTAAAGTACAAGGGTAATAGTCTTCCCCCTTTATTCTTAGAGACTCAAAAACACATTGGGACCACTTTCCAAGGTACCCAAATCTCAACACTAATATATGCTTCAAACAAAGTTATATCAAACAAAGAGATCCTTCTCTGAGACTTGAAGGGATAGATCCTTGAATCAAAGATTTTTTGATGTTGTCTCTGTGACTGCCTCTACAGCCTTGGGCAAATTACAAAGTGCTAACAGAATGGCGACCATATTGGGGAGCCTTCCTCAGAAAGCATATCAAGTTCCAGATATGGTTACTGATGGTGGACAATGATCAGGCCCATGAAGGTTGAATTATTTCACCTGACGACTCCAACCAGTTCAGATTCAAAGGATCCACTAGATAAAGAACCTTAAGCATGAAAACATTATTTGGAAAGGTCAAGTATACATGTTGGAATTTTATTCAAGAAATAATTGGCTTTATTTTTAATTATTTCTTTCCTTTTCCTAATCCTCATCAAGACCATACCGATGAAACACTTATTAATCATGTCCAACTTGATGAGCCTCAAAGGAGTAAGCCTGATTTTACAGCCCTTGTACATACTCCTACCACTGTAAATATTCCAGACAGATACAAGCCTCTTGTCTTACCTCTCATACTCCATGATTTCCCTACCAACTACTTTCAATATCTTTCTAGATTTGATGGAGAGTATGGCTACACCACTATTGAAAAACACATTCAAGGTTTTGAAAATTATCTTGACCTTTTTGAGGTGGAAAAAAGTGATGTTAGTATTAGGCTTTTTTATTTATCTTTGCAAAGTAGAGATAAGAGATGTTATAAAGATCTACCAATTGCAAGCATCAGTGATCTAGATCAGTTTGTGAAATTTTTCTTGGATCAATGGGTGAGCAAGAGGAATCCCTTCCTCATTTTGGAAGAATAAGATCACTTGAAGAGACAGCCAAGAGAAATAGTGCAACAATTTTCAGCCAGATTCAATCAAGTCTACAATTCCATGCCTCCTGATATAAGATCACCTCCTGGTTCAACTCTCTTACGCTACCCAGATGCCTTTGATCTAGAGATGGAATTTCAATTGAGATAAAGGGACACTACAACACTCAAGTAGATGCAGGACAATGCAATTAGTGTGGAAGCCAATTTGTTGATCAAAAGGTCGAAGTTGGAGGCAGAAGACAGAAAGAAAATAGCAAAGGAGCAGCTGAAATCCTCAGAGGTGAAGCTAGACATTCTGGCAAGTAGCATGGAAGAAATGTTGCACATGATTAGCATAAGAGAAAAAATTGATGTTCAAAGGCATCATGTCCCATTGATGACAGAGAAAGAAAGGGTCATTGTTCCCAAAAACTTTGTAGCTCACCCTTGGTATCATGGATCAGAAAATGATTCTTTCATGTATTCAATTCACAATGTAGTCAAAGATGAAGCTCCATCTCAACTTGCAGAGGAACAACCGGCTGATATGAGGTGCATGTTTGATGACATTTCTTACCTGGATAATATACCCAAGTTTTGTTCTAGAGTCTATACTTAAGTCTTAGAAGTATAGTGTCTAGGCATCCGAAAGTGAGTAAGGGGTAGAGAAGGAAGAAATGTCAACCTTCGGCAAGGGAAGCTAGGGTTGATTTATAGGTTGTTGTCTAGCTTCCAACTGTTCCTGGATGTTTATGTCCCTTTCAATTGCTGCCCACAAACGTTCCAGTTCTACCTGGGTAGTGGATGTTTTAAGAATAGTATCAAATAGATTCAAGGCAATATGTGTTTGATCTAATAGTCCAGGTTCAATATTAGGTTGTCTTGTCATAGGGACAGTAATAGAGGAATAGAATGATAAGAAAATATCAATATTTTTTTAGATGTTGTCTCAATTTCGGTCGTATAAAGGAGAGTTATAGCTCCGATAGTGAAAATAGGATGCAAACCAAAGGCCATTTCCCGTAACTGAGTTATATTTTAATAAATGTGTATGAGGTGTAAGAAAAACATTAAGTTGTCAATAATGTAAGGCTCCTGTCAAGGGAGAATCTCACTTATAAACAAAAGAAGAAGAAATATAAAGAAATAACCTGATGAAGCATAAAATATATATAGAAATCTAAAATGTTCACTGGTCTTATACCTGCTGATAGCCGGTACAGAGGAAAAATGGTAAACAATATAGAAAACTAAAATTTATTCACTATAGTAGAGGTTGTACTAAATTATAGAGAAACATTCATCAGATACATATATGAAATGAAATGAAATATGAAATATAAGGAAACAAACTCATAACACAGTCGTGACGGAATCGAGAATCTTCAGATTTTCTTTATATTAACTCTTGAGGGAGAAAAATCTCTATTACAATCGACCCAAAAAGGTCCAGCCTCTTTTTCTTCCTTCTATTGTATATTTATACAAATTTACATATGATGGAATCCCAATCGTTCCAGGATTTTCAGTTACAACGAGAAGGAGATCAATCGTTTCATTTCTTTATCCTATGTCTTTATTTGGTACCAGAAGCCTACCCTCTCGCATGCTCGGTACAAGTCACACATTTTTTCACCAAACGAGATATCAACCTTGAAGGTTCTGCTTGACAATTGGCCTCAAAAATGTAACAATCTCTTACTAATTGTGGCAAACTTTCTTCCATCTGTCGGTCTAGGCTATCAATAGTGCACAATTGCACACTTGGTTTAATAATCCATTTATCTATTTGAACTATGTCTGCCAAAGTTACTTGTGAGAGTTCGACCAAATCTCTTTCTTCTTTCTCATTTATATCAAGAGAGAGTTTCTCCATATTCATTTCTCTCAGCATCTCAGCATTACTCTCGCTATCAATGCCTAACAAGTTTCCATCTATAGAACCGAAAGCCTCTTCACATGATTTCCTCACCTTCTTGGCTTGTAATTTGCCTTCTGATATGTTGTGTTCCCATTCTTTCAAAAAAATATTACATTGGGTCTTTTCCAAAATGTAAAACTTAGAACTTTGTCCTTATTCCCTATTTGTTGTAGCTATTACAGCCTCCTGAAATGTGACCCGAGCTGCTCCAGCTTCTCTCTCTCTGACAGACAAGTTTTCTAATACTTGATCAATAAGCAGACAATTGTCCCGAATCGTCTCTACCTTGGCAAGTAAACTTCGCTGGGCTGCAGAAACCCTGCTCCGAATCTCCATAGCCTGGGACTGGAATATCCTGATATTTATAACTTGGCTTTCAGCGAACTCTAATCTAACTTGTAGCTGCTCAATCAAGTCTCTTTGTTGGCCTACCTATATTTGACTGGTCTGAGCTACCTGCTCTATTTCTTCGAGATTAGCTTTGAGCAACTCAATTTCCTTTTTGTCGGTCATTCTTGCTTGTTCTATTCCTGTGCTTTCCTGGTCCTTGATAGCCTCCTCTGTTGTGGCTAGTTTAGCTTCTAAAGTTTTGATGAGGTGATTTTTTCACTTCAGCTGATTTTTCAAAACCTCGACTGAAAATTGGTTTGTCGTAGCATACGCCCCTAATGTCCCAGCTATTTCTATCGCAAAATCTTCTTTCTTCTTATCTTTCCCGTCGGTCAACACCTTAAATTTCTTGGTTGTTGATCCTGCTTCTTGATAGAATTCTCTTTTTATAAAAAAAGAACTCATTTGGAGGGAGCTCTTCCATCCTTATAGGTCTCAATTCTTCATTGAAAATCCACCCTGTGTCTATGTTCCCTTGAGTTGACTGTAAGGGAGTAATGGAGGCGATGGGATCTTCTATTTGCTTAGCTGACTGGCCTGGAGTGGTAACTGGAGTCTACTTTTTCAGTAGATCGAGAGTTTTTATTTCTGGTTTCGGACTCCTAGTTTGCTCCTCCCTGTCCTGGTGTACTTCTTGTCTGGGTGCTGAATCTTTTGAGCCTTCGGCTTCTTTTTGCTGCACCTCTCCTGTTATTGGATTCTCACCATGCAATACTGGGGGAAGACAACTCCATCGATGTTCTTGGAATTTTAAAACATCGGCCCTCTCTTCAGGTGCCAGGGCTTGTATCTGAGCCAAAACCTCGGCATAAGATCTCATGCCTCGAAAAATGTCATCCGAGGGAAAATTTTCATGTTCGAACCTTTTAAGCCCGCAAATGGATAAGTGATTACTTATGACCCTCCGTTGATCGTGCTTTTTGAATTCGAAATGAACCAATTTCAGGTCCTCCAGAGCTACTGCCTCAGCTTTAGCATGCCCGAAATCTAACAAAGAATAGGAACTTAAATGAATAGGAAAAGGTGGCCATACCTTCTTAGAATATCCCTTAAGCTCCTTGCTTATTCCACCGATTATGGTTTGTTTGGAAATCTCACGACAAGCCAACCTATCGGGTATGAATAAAGAAGGCATTCGGAGGAATAGAAGCGTCGAAAACCCTGAGATATGAAAATTTCGCTTCCACGTACCAGTCGCCTATACTACTAAGATTTACCATGATACTGTCTGAGATCCTGGGTGGTGGGTGGCCAAATATAGTGACATGCAGCGGTACCATCACCCAGTTAAAGATTTCATACACAAAATCTGAGGCTTTGTCTTCCCACAACTTTGAATGGTAGACGTGGATGGGCTCAGCCTTCGATGGAGTCCAACTCCAACTCATCAAGGGAAAAGGTGTCAGAAAACACATGGTCTCCATGATATACGCAGACATAAAGAATGAAGCACTCTTTCTACTCTCCCTCTGTGCTCGATACTCTGTAACTCGACTGGTCAAACTATCAGACAATAGTTTAGCCTAGTTGAAGGAACAACCTTTGGCGACCGTGTGAATTAGCGGCACCCACTAAAGGAAAAAATGTGTGGTGTCCTCTCTCCCATATAATCTGCAGGTCATCATGGAGATATATTTGAACTGTGGTTCCATAGAAGATATTGAATATATACCATTACTATCCTCCCTAAACTTCGCAGGGTGTGAAACCCAATCTTTGATTAAACCAGACATAGTCTTGTCGTATTGCACACATTCCTTCTGTTTAAAATTCTCCAGGAATTCGACATTGTAAACAAAGTCCTACACGGCTGGAAACTTGTACAGATCCTGCAATTGTTCGGGTCTGAAAGTCCCAATGGTGACCCTATGCTTGTTGATGATGGTTCTGGTTGGTATATCTACATGGTCTAATGCCCACCGAATCATATCGTAGTAAGGGAGAAGACGTGGCCTACCAGCTAATTTATGAATTTGAGCTTGGACTACAATCTTATACTTGGTGATCAGGTCATCTTTTTCATTTTCACTAGAATCATCCAAAACATCTACCAATTCAGACTGTATAACCTCAAAAATATATGACCAGGTCCTGACAGAGTCGACACTTCGAGGTGAAGTATCAGAAACGTTGTCTGAACCTTGTCCTGAAACCTCAATAGTGGCTTTAGACACTTTTCGTGGGGCCATGGCTAGGGATTCTACTTTATCTCTCCTGCGATAAAAATATGTATACATATAGAAATTAGTTCGCTCGCGAAAAGTTGGCTCTGCATAGAATAGAAATGAAATTTGAGACAACAAATAAAAGATCCATGTCTTCGACTATTTAAAACTAGGTCGTCCCTAGGGACAGAATAGTCAAATCATTCTTAAATATAAATTTAGCAATAAAAACCAAACCCTTACTTGTCAATTTGCCTCATTTCTAATTAATGTCATAAATTTTGACAGTTCGTAATGCAAGTTGGCGCAAAGAAAGTTTAAAATCGCCTTGAAGTCTGTGCATATTAATTTTCGTATTAAAACAATGAAAATGCTAGCTTATCTTAATTAATTAGTATTTTTTTAAATGTTAATTAATCTTTTGGCATTCACCTCATCGGGAGTTTTCACTTTAACCCTTTACACCTTTAAAACCCGAGATGTGACAATTAGCTTTGGTTAATACAAAACGTAACCAGGATTAAGTGTTTAATTAATTACGTTTTTATTTATATCGCGACTTCGTGACTCGGGGCTTCGAAGGTATAACTTTTGAGTAAAAACACGTCGAGTTGCAAATTCCCGAAAGAGCTTACCGTGGCTAAAATTTTTACATTTAACATTAACTCGGGTTACTAAAACAAGAATCTCGCAGTTTCGGCTATCGGGGTTATGACGGTAAGACTTTTGGAGCTAGAAAACACCGAGACACAAAATCCCGATGATGCTTAACTGTGGTTTAGAATATTTTTACACTCGGTAATGATCTGGGTAAACTTTTTAAAACTAGTTCGCCATTTCGCCCCTCGGGACTTGTAAACTATGTGATCTATAACTCCCGTCATACAACATCCCAAGGTAAAAAAGGAGAGATTCGTTTAAACGATTAAAAAAAAAAAAAATCTTACCTCAAGAGTATGATAACCGTCGTTGTTTGCGTGATGAGACTTCTGATATTTTGGGAAAAATAAAGGAAAATATGAAAACCGGCTTTCGATTTCAAGCATTAAGATATGAAATTTTAAACAGGCTAAAAAAAAACAAAGGCGGCTCCAACACCAAGTATGATCAGTATGATGATGATTATGTGGCTGAAATAGATGTTAACTATTCAAAGCAATCAATAACATGTTGTTGGCAGGAAGAAAATCAGTTACAGCTCGAATATGACAATCAACCTGTGCATATTGATTATGATAGCAAGGATGAAAATGCAGAAAATCTCAGAGTAAGTTAAAAATCTATGCCTTTATGTTTCTCTTCATTTCAAATTCTAAGAGAAAAGTATACACAAATTGTTGATAGTAAATATGAAGATTGGTCTGATCACTCAGTTGAATATGTCAATGGTGATATGGAGGTTGTTTTAAAACCAGAATTGCAGCCCTTGACCTACATTGATTTTCAAATTCCAGATGAAAGCCTAGAGCCTGAGACAGAATATGAGTTAATCCAAAATAAATTTATACCATTAAGCTTTAATTAATTTTAATTTTTGAAAAATAATCTTGAGTATGTGCTAGAGGATAAACACACATAAAATCAAGAAGTGTCAGTGGAACCAATGCAACAACCATCTCAAATTCTACAGCATCCAGTAGCTGATTTCTTGGATGACTTGTGTTGTCACGGTTATCATTCATTGGCTATCTATGAACTTAAAAAAGGTTATGATATAGACATGATTAGGCAGCCTCTTTCATGGTATGTTTCAGCAGGAGTCTCATTTCAAAGTTCAATAGAAAATTTGCAACCATATCAAAAATTGCATGAGAATGCAAATAACATAGATATAGTGCCAGATCATGTTGTTGACTTGGCTAAATTTAAAAATCCAGGAACAAGTAAGTTCTACCTTGATCCTATAGTTACTTATATGGAGAAATTTTTCACTGTAGAGCCCCAATCTATGTCTGGCATTACTTTTGTTCTTTAGGATTTTCGAGGTCTCTGTTGTAAAGATCATACTGGAAATCAATCATTAACACCTTTGCAGGCCCTAGTTCTGATGCTTATTGAAAACAGTGAAAAAACAAATTTATTGGATCGATTGTTGGATTGGACTCATTGGCATTTTTCCATTACCTAATTGAGCAGTGATTGCAATAGATTAGGATAGGAGAGTGTGAATAATCTCATCATTCCAAGTATCTCTTTTTCAACAGTGTTAATTTTTTAGTTGGTTTCAGTTGAAAGATCAAAACAAGTACATGTTGCAGAATAAAATTTTGGGATCAACCCAATGAATAAAGCATGGATCTGCATTTTTAGAGTTCAGTGGTTCTTGACACTTCCTGAAAGAGCATCCATCCCTAGGTGGAGCCTATGTTGGGGTCCTATAAACATAGGTAGCCCGATTCTTCAGCTATTATTTTTTGTTGCCCCTGTGATGAAGACATTTGGCTTGCTGGGTTCGGTTGATTATGTTTCCCCCTCCATCTGTTTCACTCGATCCTTCATCACCCTACCCGATCCTTTGTCACCTTGTTGCGCCCTTCATTCCCTCTTCCTTCACTTTTGCACCCCTTCACCGTTTTCGTCCGTACATTTGCCATAAACAAACTTAGAATAAAAACATTAGGTTAGTAGTTAGATTATAACTGTTAATAATAAGTTAATTATTAATTAATTAATTAATAATTAATAGTTAAGTTAGTTGTTTAAATTAGTAATAGGTTAGTGTTTTATTAATTAAACATTAAATAAAAGTTAAAAATAAAAACAAAATATAATAAAACAAAAACTAAACTATATAGTTAAAACAAAAATTTAAAAACCAAACATATAATATATAATAAGCAAAACATATATTAAATTAAACAATATAAAAACATAAATTAAAATATAATAAATAATAAAAAAAAATATTTAAAACAATTAAAACAAAAACAAAAAACAAAAAGTAATA
>ML800595.1:131079-147235 GCA_009831015.1 Picea engelmannii
ATAATAATAATAATCTTGCATTACATTTTGAAAAACATCATGTAATGAATAGAAGACTAATAATGAATCTTGACCATTTGGATAACCGAATGGTAATGTGCAGGATGAACAGGTGCATGATTCATTATGGGAAAAAGAATTTTCTATTAAAGCATGATGATGTATCCTAAGAGTTAGGCTGAGACTATCCAAGGCTTCTAAAGAAAAGAGAAAAAATATCACAATAAGAAGTAGATTGCATAAGTAAAGGGGGAGAAAAGGAGGAACACTTTTCTCACCCTAAGAACCCTAAATTGTGTAACAGAGTTGTAGGATTAAAAGAGAAGTTGTGGAAACCAGTACAATTGGTAAAAGGAAACTAAACATCCTGAGTCTTATTAAGTGAATAAATGAGTATGTTTGACTGAATAGGCTTGGTTTAAGTCATGATTAAGGAGAGGCAGTGAGGCCTTAGAGATAACTCAACTGGGATGAAAATCTCCAGGTGGTGTAGAAAGAATTAGAAGAAGGGGAGAGCCCTCAATTATTTTCTTACAGAATATTATGTTTTCTCTAGGATGAGAGAGATGGTACACTGATGAAATTAAAAGGTTTTGACACCATAGTGATTATGGTTGTATTTTTTAGGATAATGTGATGAAGTGCATAAAGATATGCTAGGAAATTTTGAATATGTTTTATGGATTTTCATGTTATAATACATCCACTTTGTTTAATATTACAACTAATTTAATTGTGACTATGATGATGCATGCTATGTATAGAAAGGAATTGGAGTTGTTAAGGAAGACAATTTCCAATAATGAGAAATCTCAAGCAGAGGATGAAGATGAGAAGGATGTGGTTGAAAGATTGTTGACAGGGCTGTAAAAGTCCCCATAAAGCACTATTGATGAGGTAAAAAAATCAGAAAGAGGGTGCTAGCAGCCAAGGACCGGTATAAAAATGTCCATGCCTATGTGGCACAAGGTATGAATGGATTTGGTAAGAACCAAATTTGAAATATTTTATTTTCTTAATGTTATAACTTTTGAAAGGTAGTTGTATGCCTTGGATACCCAAGTAGGGTATGATTCAGGAAGGAGAACCTGGATGATGGAGGTGTGAACCTCTTGTAGTAAAGATTATTTGTAACCCTTGGAAGAATTCATGAACTGATATGTCATGATTGCATTGACCAATCAAGGAATTCTTAAAGGCATTCATGTGAAACCTTGAGTTTCATGAATGATGATTTAAGGTTGTGATCGATTCAGATCATAAAATATGGTTCTACTAAAATAATAATTATGGACAAATAATCCATATGATAATAAGTTGGTTGAATTTCAAAACACCTTGGCAAGAGTGCCTAACCTGAAAAGTGATAATCTAGAATCATTACAAGGGAGCATTATGTGGGAATGTGGCCATGGACATTGGCACATTGATAAAATTCGCTTAATGTTGAATTGCATCTAGAAAGGTTGATATACTAAACTGATGCATGTGTAATGAATGAAATTTCCTTTTTCTTTATATCCTCGAATAGATAAAAGTGATTTGATTGTTAGCATGCACAACTTAAGAATTGTTTGTCATGATGTCATAAAGGTGCAGTAAAAATATAGGTGCATGGAAAAATAACAATTTGTTTGGTTGATTGAAGTCGAAAGTGCACAAAGAAAAGAGTCTTGGATATGGCAGTGCTATAAGTCCATAAGGAAGACTAATTTCCTTCTCAACCAAACCACAAGGAATGGCATTTTCTTTGAAGAAAATGCATTTTATTGTTAGTGTGCACAATCCTGAAATTGTCTATGAATCACTGCAAGTGCAATGAACATATAATGTGGATGAGAACTAACAATTCGTTTGGCTGAGGAATGTTGAAATTGCAAGAAGCAAAGGGTCTTGGATATGGCAGTGTTGTAAGCCCATAAGGAAGACCAAAATTTCTTGTTGATCCAAACTTCTATGGGAAGGAAAGTCCCATAATTGGTGAATCTGGTTCCATGCGGAACAGATCTGAAAATGAATGAGGAAATTGGAAAATATATGGGTGTCATATTTGCAATAAAATTCTGAAATTTAAAATTTGTGATGATGTCTCGTGAATTTATGTATACCTGTGATATAGGTGAGAAGAAAATATTTGTCCAGAAAGGACAGATGAAGGATATCAAGATGAAAAGCATGAAAGAGGCCACTGTTGAGACATGAGAACCCCGTGGTAAGTCATGATCACCTGGAATATGTTGTGTTGAGGTAACCCAAGCAGGAGGGACACCTTGAAAAAGAAAGTTTGAGGGACACCTCGATTATAAGGCTAAATGAAGTCTCTAGAACTCTTCTTGTGTGAGAAAGCCTTGGAAAGGAAAGATGGATCACCTGAGGAACTGCATAACATAGAAGGCGATGCATGAGCCTAGGTCTGGAGAGTGAGTGACCGCAAGGAAGAGGAGACTTTGATAATTCTTATAAACTATTGATTGGGATCATGCACACAATGGGTATGTCAAAGAAAAACAGTGAGCCTGGATAACAAGACAACCATGTGGA
Source organism: Picea engelmannii (assembly GCA_009831015.1). Classification (NCBI taxonomy): domain Eukaryota; kingdom Viridiplantae; phylum Streptophyta; class Pinopsida; order Pinales; family Pinaceae; genus Picea; species Picea engelmannii. The sequence continues at coordinate 133,621 of ML800595.1, forward strand.
TACAAATCCACAAACTGTGCATATGAGTATTGTGCTAAATTGTGAAATTTTCCTCTTGAATTTGAACAACAATAAAATGTTTTCGCATAAGACTATGATTAATGTGCTTGTTTTCCAATAATTATTGAAGGTAGGTGACGAAGGTCAATACTTCTAAAGCGAATGAATAATAAAGGCATGACAGGTGTTATTGAGAAAGAACACTGAGGACGATGTTCCTTTTAAGGGGGAGGGGATTGTAACACCCTTGTTTCCCCCAGCTTATAATTAATCATTAATTAGGATTACCATGTTCTGGCATGGGAATAGTGTAAATGTATTATTGTTTGAATAGCCAAATAACTGAATATGGTGGTGAAGCCTTGAAAGTACTTTCCATGATATCACTAGAGGAAAGAATGTGAAAACAATAGGAGAGGTTTTTTTTATGTTGAATGAACCCAAATTCCTCTTTGATGAGGATAACAAACCTCCTCCAGATCCCAAGGAGAGAAATCGGTTAATGAAGAAAGGACCGGTGGTTGAACCATCAAACACCCCCATGAATGGAAGCATGGTATGGATATGAAATGTCAACCTGAAGTACCACGGGGTCCTGCAGAACTAGACTGACCCGATATTTCCTTTTGACAGAAGGAACGAGATAGGAGGGATGTGCGTGCAAGGCACATAATGGAATAAAGAGAAGAGTGGAGAATGTGACAAGCTCTCCAGTTGAGAATGAGCAGAAGGTCATGATCTTGATGTTGAGGAAGCATATGATAAACCTCATCGAGGTTGTAACAGAGGGAGGAATCCCTGAGAGTTTGCAGAGAACGAGACCTGAGTAGAAGAACGTGAGCTTGATGCTGAGGAAGTATCTGATAAACATCCCAAGAGATGTGAAAGAGAAAGGATCGTTGAGAATTGGCATAAATTCCCTAGTGATATCATGGCTTGGCACGGGGGTGGCTAGAGCACTAAGAATGATTTCCTCTTAGCCTATGGTTGGGTGGAAAGGAGAACACCCAAAGTCAGTTAGTTGGCAAGGACCCGTAATAGATTAGTATTCTCATATCCTGTATAATTGAACTATAATTGTAGATTAAATTTGGATATCCTATGAATGTTTCAGGGATGTGCATGTTTTCTTAATGGTTATATTGTATCCATTTAATTATGTCTAATTGTGTATTTAAATAAGTAAGGAATTATATGCCTTGTACATGTAATTGCCTGAGCCCTGTGGTGGCTCCTGCTAAAATAAACGAACTGTGAGTTCGTCAACCTTGGGCATAGTCTCACGTGTGCATGTCGACACTCCCAGTATTTCTGAGTCTCCTAGAGGAAGGATTCTTTTAATCTCAGGAGAGGTAGTGCACGTATGCACTGGCTCTCTGCGAGGAGGGAAGAGACCGAGAAACTCTTAAGTTATATATTTGATGAATGAGTCAAAGGGGTGCGCGAAAGAATTCCTCTAAGTGTTAAGTTCAGGAGAAATAGTGCAAGGTGCCTATGTATATTAGAGTTGATGAAACTTAGGAAGGATAGTGAGATTCAAGTCTCTAAAGGGAAGATCCTTTCATTTGGAAGACGAATGGATGAGATTACTTTAGGAGGAGTTGAATCTCTTCATGATTTTCGGATCTAGAGAAGGGACGCGGATGTTAATCCTTCAAGCCCTTCAGACTTTGAAGGTCCGACGAATTGGGTATATTCATCGTACAATATTTGAATCCCCTGAAGTCCCGAAGTTAATCTGGGTCATAGATCTGAGGATTCCCGAGAGCTATCCCGACCGTTGGATCTACGATGTAGTTAGCCTAGTGTTGACCGATTCAGGAGGACAGGGGTGTTGTAATGTCAAGACCTCCCTGAAGACTGGAATCATGAAGTAATGTGGATTGTGGATCTAAGGATCCTTCGGGGCCGTTCTCGACCATCCATCATAAAGGACACATGGCACCAAATCTTTTACTTCGGGAATTTATCACACGAGAAGGAAGGAGGTGAAAAAGGTTGAAGACTCTAGAATTCGTAGGGAGCTGGAGGAGATCTGAACCGTCCATCAATCAGGGCGCGTGTTAGTATATCGTTAACTCCGGAGGAGAGCCACTTTCGAGGATTTGAAGCTTGGAGCTTCAAAAAATCCTCGAAGCTTAGAGTAACGGAGGGATGATTTTAAGGATGAAAATTTATTTTAAAATGTAGAAACCTTGGAGAATCTTACTAATCCTTCATATGCCAACTATAAATGTTTGGTGATATTTTTTTAAAAATATTCAAATTTCTAAGGATTTTATATAGTTTTTATAAAATTTTGGCGATTTTTAAGGTAAAATAATTTTATCCTACAGAATCTGGGCAAATCATTTTTAAAATAGTGAATCTCGTTTTTGGAAAAACCATGGAAAATTAGCCCATGAGCGAAATTTATCCCCTAAAATCATCCATGTTGGGGACGCGTGGCGAGCGATCTGTTACTTTGGGGGATAACCACTTCAGAGAAAAGTGGGACAAGAAATCCCAAAGGCCTGGAGGCTAGAGTCGACCTAAGTCGTCGATATCAGAGGATAGGTGTCAAAAGATATAACACTCCGGAAGGATTGCACTTCGGAGGTTTGCGGTTGCGAGTACTTGGGAATCCATCGAAGCGCAGAGTCTCAAATTAAATCAGAACCGTTGATGTTCGGTGTATGAGTGTCATAAGATCGCGTAGTCCAGAGACTCAGAACTACAAAATACTTGAGGGGAGTTATTTTGGAACTTGCCGAAGCTCCTGAGCCTGAAGTTTCGATGGGGTCATTGATCTAGAAAAGGAGAATGGATCGTCGAGCCCTCTCCCATCATCTCAGAACTTCGCCAGTTCAGAGTTCAGAATATTTGGCAAGTTGTGAAGTGAAAACACTCGAAGCCCCAAGTTTCAAAGCATCCTTTGAGTAGGCGTTGGGTCACAGCCCGAGGTCTTATGAAGGAAGGGGCCTAGCATGGAAATATAGCATCTGTTGCTCAAATCCTTCAAAAGGGGTCAGGAAAGAGCCCATAGGTTTGGAAGTACCTTCACTTTGGAGAAAGGGGAACCTAGAGAGAGTTAAGGAAAACAAAATTTTGACGACCCATACCTTAAAATACTTTTAAGGGGTCGGGTGTGTTCCAACCTCCTAAAACTACCATAATATCAAAACTCCCTCCTAGTTAGGGAGGTATTAAAGGAAATGGTCTTGAGCACAAATAGACTATTCAATTGGTAGCATCATCATAGCCACATAGGCTATCTCATGATCACATAGATCAACTCATGAGCAACATCATCACTATCAATATCATTTGATAGCATCAAATGCATCATATCTCCAAGCCATACTCCATGTGAGTAATTGGGAATGATGTTGAATAAGTCACTCACTCCACATAATGATACAATGACCATTCTTCTAATCCAGACATACGTCCTAAAAGAATGATTGTCCCAACATATGTTGAAATCTACTCCATGGGCTATAGAAACCATTCCTATAGGAATGTCAGTCTCAGACCAATTGGTTCATATGTACCATAGAGATCCATCTCTACCTATATGCCTTAGAAAATATCAGTCTTGAACTGTTTTCCTAATCAACCCACAATTTGTGCCTTAGGAAAATACCAGTCCATGATACATCAACAAATTGTCAACCTGGACCATTCTCTGCTTGGAGAATGTTTTTCCACCAGCACACTGACTATCCATCTAGCTCGAAATCAACTCCAACACTAGTGGTAGTCTACATGGCACTCATATAGTAGCATATTGTTTTTATAATTTCATCCAATAGAACACAACTATGTCTATCCATGGTAGTATACAACTATTATCCAGTGGTACACAACTACTCCTAGTAGCACACAACTACTAACCAGTGACACACAGTCATTGCTAGTGGATCACATCCACCATAGGAGCATACAGTCTCCACAACAATCATATCATCTGATATCAACCTGCATAAACAATATCATGATACAAACTAAGTCATCTAGGCCATTCTTCTACTCACATCTGTGAGATCTGGAAGAGCATCTTCCCTCAGAATGTAAAACATCATCCATGGGCTATCTGGATTATTCTTCCCAAGCATAGAAGAATAATTGTCCATGATTTCTAATCTTGTACCATTCACCTAACTGGACCATTCCTCTGACACTAATCATAGTACAACCTAGAGAGAATGAGTCTGCCCTAGGGAATGCATGTCCATGATTTTTAAACATGGACCATTCACTTAACTGGGCCATTTCTCTAGCATGAATCACAGTGCAACCTGGAGAGAATGAGTCTTCCCTAGGGAATGATTGTCTAGACCATTTCCTATGGAAATGATTGTCCTACACCAACCTCCAAAACATACCATTCTTCAAAACTTCTCACAAATATGAACTTTGAAAGAATGACTACCCAATGAGGCAGACCATTCTACTTGACCACTACTCAGAATGAATTCCAAGGAAAATGACTATCCTATACCATTCCCCCACACTATCCATAAAGGGAATCATTGTCTATGGTACATCAGAAACCTATCGGACCATTTTCCTAACTGGAAAATGACTGTCCATCAGAAATATCGAACCACTTTCCATACTGGAAATGAACTACCCAACCTTGACCATTTTCCGAACTCGAAAATGATTTTCCATAAATAAATAACATATTAGTGCTCCCTCCCAACCTGGGAGTAATCACTTCCTTTTTCAATAAGTAATTTATCTTCATGAGCCCCAACTTGTCCCTTAAGTACACAAAATTTTCATCTTTGACAGAGGCATTACCAAAATATTTGTTATCTTCTCATCTGTGGAGATATACTGGATAACAACTTCTCCCCTCTGGACTTTATCAAGGAGAAAATAATGCTTGATATCAATGTGATTTTACCTTTCATGGAACATCTTCTCTGAAAGCTTCACATAGCTTTTATCATCACAATATATCATGATCGAATCCAACACCTGATCAGACAGTCCAAAAACCAACTTACGAAGCCACGTTGCTTCCGTACAAGCATTACAAGCTGCAATATACTCTTCTTTTGTAGTGTTGAGTGCAACAGACTTATGTTTCCTGCTAGCCCATGAAATCGTGGCAAGGATCAAACTGAAACATATCCAGGTATCACTTATTCTATCATCTGCACTCCCTACCCAATCTGAATCGATAAATCCATGTCATTGTATGTCATAACTTAAACATCCTACAAATAAAATATATGCCTGAGTATTCTCCAACTATATTAATGAGCCAATCAATTTTCTATATAGAGATGACTCTACTAGATTGGAGTCTCTCAACTTCTTTAGATCTATCATCATGGTATTTTTCCATGGATTTGCAATCCATCATCCCGGACTTTTGAAGAACCATTTCAATATACTTCCTCTGTCATTGAAAGTTTTCATCACACTTCTGCTATACATGAGAGGCTATGTACCAAGTTTTCCTGAATCCATACAAGGTCTTCTTCCATCTGCATACAAAAACATCTTTATGGTATACCTCAAAACATTGAGGTTTCTCTATATACTCTTCTTATTCAATTAATGTGTTGAGAAGAATAGTATTTACATTCATCTGATGTAAACACCAACCCATGGATATTGTAGGAGATATAATGTGTCAGGTAGAGGTATATCTGGTTACTAGAACAAGTTGTCATCATACTCGTATCCCTCCTACTGGGAGAACCCTCTAGCCCTGAGTCTCGCCTTGTATCTATCAATGCATAATTCTTTTTTTTTTTTTTTACAATCACATCTTCCTTCTATTCCTTCTACTTGACTGCTTCCAGTGGCTTCAAACTTGTTCAATTGGTTGTTCTGATTTTTCTTTCTTTCTTGGAATCTTCATGTTCTTCCTCATGTTTTTCTTCAATGTTGGAGTCCATGGAATGTTCTATAGATTACATGCCCTTCTTTCTTGAAGGATCCAACCTTCCGCCATAGGAACATAAATGTTTATTGACAAGCAAGGATATTCAAGGATTCTTTTCGAAGAAGACTTCTTCTAGAGTCAAATTGAACACATGCTTATTGTCATGGCTACTACTTCCAATGGATAACATGGATAGATACTTCATATTCTTTACGAATTCTTCTTCAATGGATCATATAATTGGGGATTATCTCCCTCCTAATCCCAAATTCATTCCTAAATGAGCAATATGCATGCTCTTCTTTTGGAATTCTGTGATCGACTCTCTCCATCTGAGAGATTCCATGCTTTCGTCTGTTGCATCTCTCTTTTCTTTCTACAAAGTGTCACAAGCTTGTTCTGGTTTCCTTTTGATTTCTAACTTCCTTCGAGTATGACTCTTATGAGTCTATTTAAGTTTGTTTCTATATGTTATGATTGCTTCCCATGTGGCAATTATGTCATCCTTATAAAATTCTTCTATGAAAACTTCCGCAAGGATTACTCATAAAACATATTTCACAAGGGTACCTGCCCGGAACAAGAACAACAAGAGAAAACAAGAAAAATCTATCTAGAGGAGATGTTAGTTCAACTTGCGAACAAGTACAATAAGCATCTATATAAATAGTATTCATATGCAATCGGGTATTCATTGCACCTAGTGTAGTGTCCCCAAGGCCGAGCCCCGTTACAGATCATGATATATGCAATGAATTGTAAATGTGTTCTATAGGATGATGAGCCAAGTTTTGTATAAGCTAGAAGGCTTATATGTTTGTTAGGCCAGGAATCCTAAGTGTTTGAGGGCCAGGAGCCTGATGTTGTACTTGTATGTATGCAAAATAATCAATAAAATATAAACACCGCCAGGTGCAGACCGACCACGATGAATGAGTGAAGGGGGACTGAGTTTCCACAGAGTGGGAAAGGAACTAGGGGCTGGAAGGTGGGAAAGGGGCTGAGAGATGAGCCTAGGGGCTTAAACCTGGAAATAATATTTTAATATTGCTTCAAAAAGATATGTGCATCATATGTTTTATCCTAAGTCCTTCTGGAAGGACACGTGATTTCCCAAGTGGTGGGAGGAACGTGTGCTGGTGGAATGCATGCAGTTCCCAGGGTGACAAATGTCCACCCTGATGCATGCAAATAAAATGGGAAAGGAACAACGGTGAGGGGGGATCTCTCACATTCCATTCGACCCTACTGCCCTGAGCAGGAGCCGTACGAGCCAGTCTGCAAGAGACCTCGAATATGTCTGTTACAGAGAGGAAACCTGGGGGGGTTGCTGAAGAATGCGTGTTTACCCTTGTTCAGAGCCATGAAGTCTGTCTGTGAGAGAAAACCAGTGTGTGCATTCCCTGAACTAAATGTCCATGTCAATTTCGGGAAGAGTCTCTGTTTTCCCAGGAAAAGATGAGCGAGCTTGTGCGTGAAGCCCTATTCTGAAATCTTGACAGAGAGAACATCCTGTGACTGCTAAACTGGTTCTTGGGAAGCCTGTGTCCATTTTCCCTTTGTTTGTTGTGTCACGCAGTTCTAGATTGTGTGAGGCTTGTTGGCCTGTGAGCGGGTCCCTCCAGGTGAGAGAGTGCGCAGAGAAAGGAGAGAGCTCTTGGAAGGAACCCTGTAGCTGCCACAGAACCCGGAGACTTCTGGTCCAGTCTATTCCCGTAACCCAAGGTAAGGGAGACTGGCAGCCGAAGGACTGTCTAGGTGACAGAGAAGGTGCACTCTTCTGGGGTGGAACAGGCATGTGGGGAATGAGGGTCTGTGGGCAGTGAGCGTGGGAGATTCCTGGGAGAGCATTCTTCCTGGTGGTTGTGTGTGACTGAATTCCCTATAACCTCAGCCCGAGTTTGGATTCCTTGCCCTGGGGTGGAGCTCAGTCCCAGCTCAGGGGTGACCCACTGTTGAGTTGAGGAGCAGTGCGGTCTACGGCTGGGAGGTTCGTGGAAGGTCTGCATTTGGTTGGTGGATTTCTCCACTGTCACAAGATAAGTGTTTAATTATATTCTTACCACATTTTATCATGACTGTACTAGATCTGTTATCATGTTTTCCACTGTGTAAATGAATTACTGTTGAAACCTATGGATTGTCTAATTATAACAGTAACTAAATGTTTATTTTGAAAAGTAAAATGTATCTCCTTGTTGTTACGCATGAGATTATACAATTCTGTATGTTTTATGTAAAAGTCCATGTACAAATTGGTTAGCAAGAGGTTTGAAAGCCTCGGTAGAGAAAAGTGACACTACAATTTGGTATCAGAGCCAAGGTTTCGAAACTGAGCCTAGATGGGCCAGTGGAGCGGTCTTTGGACTAAGAATGAGAGGGTAAATTGAGTCGGGAGGACCAATTTCGGACCCTGGGTTGCTCCGAAGAGTCAAGGAGACACTTGACGAGTTTTTATTAAGAACTCAGGAAGTATAGCGGTGTTATGAAACCGCAGGCTGGTGCAGTCTATGGCCATGGGGAGACAGGTCTCTACACCAATGGTGTTAGAACCTTAGGATCCGTTCGAGAGGGAAGGCGAGCCCTCATGACCGTCGGATTCAAAAAAATGTGCGTAAGGATTAAAATTCCTTTGGAAATGGCACAGGAGTGTGGAAATCTCAATATGTGAAATCCCGAGTTAGTTATAAATCGTCTGAGCCGTCAGATCTCGACCGAAAAACCCGACAGTCGTTGGATCTACCGGGAGGTGTCTGAAGGTTAAACCTCAGAAACTAGGGGCAAAAGCTCCGAAATATATATAAACCATCCAAAAGACGGAGGACACGTGTTGTGAGATTTCCCATTTCGGGAAATCGGGATTCGCGATATCGGGAGTCCTGGTAGCAAGGGATCGGGACTTTCCATGGTGGAAACCCCGAAACGCAGAAAGGATCTGCGTCGTTGATCCGAGGAAGGGATATGACTGTTGGATTCCATGCTTGGATTGGACGTGGACGCATGAATGTGTACCACGTGCCAGCGAGTCGAGGAGACAGGCGAGAGTGGTGGGACCCGATGACATCATTAAAAGTGACGTGGACCCTCTTGAACGTACCACATGCCACGGTGGCGAAGGACAAAAATTGTGTTGTGGGCCCGGAGAATAAAGTAACTCGCGATTTCAGAAACTCGCGAGATAAGTGCATGGGAGCCTGACATGGAAACTCGCGAAGTCACGAAGTAGCGAGGACGAGAGGAGAAAAGTCAACATTGCTTCTCGGGGTTTCGTGAAAGGGACGTGTCAGGGTTGGATTCCACAACTCATGAAGGTGCGAGTAGCGAAGAGCGCTAACACTTAGACTTAGACCTAGACTATGGTCACGCGTAGCAGACCCTAGCGAGGAGAGAACCATACCCTTGTCACATCTCGGGTATCGGAATTTAGAGGAATGAGTTGAAGGTTTTCGACTCATGAACTCGCGAGATCACGAGTTGCGAAAAGGGTGACTTGGGTTTCGTATATTTAACTGTCGGATCTTCGTGGACCGAGATTCCGAAGTTCCGAAGTCCCAGAAATTGCAGAGCCAAACAGCTTAGAAAACTTTGTGAAGTTGAAATGTATTTCGTTCTTGTTCGTATTAGTGATAAATGTTGTGGATTGTTCATGAAGTTTAAAGGCCTGACAAATTTCGAATTCAATTGCATAGTGCGTGTGGAGATTTTAACAAAGGCCAGAACTCCAGTTAATCAACGCCGAGTATGGAGTGGGGAAGAGTGCAGATTACCCCTGAAATGGAAGACGAATGGGAAGGAAAGGATGTTAACCTAGGAGTCGAAGGATCGAACTCTAATGGGCATGGAAAAGAGATAAATAAGGAAGAACATATGATGCAACTCATTGAAAGATTGCAGAAAGATGCCCAGGCTTGCCTAGATGATAGTTGAAAGCTCATGAAAATCTAGGATCGGCAGGGTGAATTCAATTTAAAAATGTTGAAGAGCCTGGAAAGAATAGAAAATAAATTGGAAAAGGGGAGTGACACAAGCAGATCAAGAAGTGTCAAAACCCCTGAAGGGAGAAGGAGATCGAGGAGTGGTAGCCGACATCACAGTTGCTCCCAAAAACATTCGAACAGGGAGACACACAGCAGTTTGAACCCGTCCCCTACCAGAAAACATCGAAAATCTGGAAGGGAGGAATTAAAACGAGAGATGAACAAGATTAAGCCTCCAACATTCGATGGAGAACATAAGAAGGAGGAAGATGTCGAGACATGGTTGCTTGGCATGAAGAAATACTTCCAACTACAGAATTATTCTACCCATGCAGAAGGAAGAATTGCAATGTACCAACTGAAAGGAAAAGCATCCATGTGGTGGGATCAGTTTGTGCAGGTGCAACACATCAGAGAGAAAGAGGTCACATGGAAGGAGCTTAAGAGGTATTTCAAGAAGAAATACCTGACTAAAATATACTATGACAGAAAGATGAAGGAGTTCTTCTAACTCAAGCTAGGCAACATGACCATTGATGAGTATGAATGAAGTTTTCTGGAACTACTGAAGTATGCCCCATTCATCAAAGACGAGGTTGTTAAAATTCAGAGGTATTTGAGTGGACTGCCACCTTCCATAGGTGACAAGATTCAATATGATGATCCTAAGACCATGGAAGAAACCATAAGAAGGGCGAAATGCCTATACAAATAACAGAGAGAAAAGCCTACCTTTCAGAAGGCTTGGGATGACCAGAAGAGGTTTAAGAAAGAACACAGGCAGAAGGGAAGCAAGCCTTCCTTTTCCAGAAACAGTCCTTGGAGACAGTCATCTTTTAAAGAGCCCAGGAAAGTTGAAGGGAGTGAGCAGATGACAAGGCCTCCACCCATAGAGTGCTGGGGCTGTAAAGGAAATCATAGGTACAGAGACTGCCCCCACAGAAAATACAAAGCAAGAACTATCCATACTGTTCAGCAAGCTGAAACAGTGGAGGATATGGGTAGCAGAATGACGAGGATCTACGCATCCCTGGACAATAAGAAAGTGGAATTTCAATCGCACATGATTGAAGTGGAAGGTATGATCAACAACCGACCACTTGTTATTTTGATTGATTCAGGGGCTAGCCATAGTTATGTAGATCCTAGAGTGGTGGAAAGTTTTCATCTAATGAAGAGAAAACATGAGAAGTCTTGGTTAGTACAGTTAGCCACAGGGACCAAGAGGAAGGTCACTGAATTGGTTAAGTCCTTCTCAGTGGACATGAAAGAAATGAGCACTAAGGCTTAATTGAACATTCTGCCTTTAGGTTCGTATGATTTCTTAATTGGGATGGATTGGTTGGACCAACACCATGCCCTTCTGGATTGTCGTAACAAGATATTCACATGTCTGGATGAAGAGGGAAATCAGGTAACAATTCAAGGAATTCCCAGAGCCATGGCTGTTAGAGAAATCGCAGCCATGCAGCTGAAGAAATGTTACCGGAAAGGCTGTCAATTATTTGCAGCCCAGGTGAAAGAAGTATTCCAAGATGTGGTCTCGAATTTGGAAAACCACAAGGTACTCAAAGAATTTAAGGACGTATTTCAGGAGGTGCCTGGACTACCTCCGAAGAGGGACATCGATTTTTCTATAAATCTAATGCTTGGAGCAGCTCCAATTTCAAAGGCTCCTTATAGAATGAGCACACCAGAGTTGAAAGAGTTGCAACTGCAACTCAAAGAGATACTAAAGAAAGGTTACATTCACCCCAGTCCTATTCGTGAAGAAGAAAGATGGGACATTGAGGCTATGCATTGACTTTCGGTAGTTGAATAAGGTCACTGTCAAGAACAAGTATCCTCTGCCGAGGATTGATGATCTTTTCGATCAGCTGAAGGATGTGAAAATATTTTCGAAAATAGATCTTTGGTCAGGATATCACCAAGTGAGAATAAAGGATGAAGACATCAGCAAGACTGCCTTTAGAACAAGGTATGGTCATTATGAGTTCACAGTGGTGTCGTTTGGATTGTCCAACGCACCTGCTGTCTTTATGTGCTTAATGAATGGAGTGTTCAGAAATTATCTGGACAAGTTTGTCATAGTCTTCTTGGATGATATCTTGGTGTATTCCAAGACAGAGGAAGAACACGAACAACACCTTAGAATGGTGCTACAGGTGTCGAGAGAACACCAATTATACACAAAACTGAGCAAGTGCTCATTTTACCAAAAGAAGATCCATTATCTGGGACACATTATTTCTGAAGAGGGGATCACTGTGGATCCTGAGAAGGTACAGGCCATTCAAGAGTGTCTAGTGCCAAGAAATGTGACAGAAGTTAGATCCTTTATGGGTCTGGTAGGTTATTATAGGAGGTTCATAGCCGGATTTTCAAGGATAGCTCATGCTATCACTTCTTTGCAAAGGAAGGAGAAGAAGTTCCAGTGGACTGAAGAATGTGAGAGCAGCTTCCAGCAATTGAAGCATTTGCTAACTAGTGCTCCAATCCTGAAGATTGCAGATCCAAACAAGGATTACATAGTGTGCATAGATGCGTGTAAGGAGGGGCTGGGAGGAGTTCTCAGCCAAGAAGGATATGTAGTTTGCTATGAATCCCGGAAGTTGAAGGAACATGAGAATAATTATGCCACTCATGATTTGGAGCTGGCAGCCATCGTCCACGCCCTGAGGAAATGGAGACATTACCTCATGGGCAAGAAATTCGAATTAAGAACAGACCACAATGGTCTGAAGTATTTATTCGATCAGCCAACCTTAAATGCCAGGCAAATTAGATGGCTGGAATTTCTGTGTGAATATGACTTTGATATCAAGCATATCAAAGGGAAATAAAATAAGGTGGTTGATGCACTCAGCAGAAAAGTGCACGAATTACATGCTACATCCATTAGCATGTACATAACTGAGATTAAAGACATAATTCTTGAAGCTGCAAATGCTGATTTGCAGTACAAAAGACTTGTAGCAAAGCTACAGTAGCATGAGAAACCACAAACCAAGAAAAGTTACACCTTGGGAGCTAATGGTTTACTTCTGTATAAAAACAGAGTGTATGTACCCAATGTCTGAGAATTGAAGCTGACAATTCTAAAAGAGATGCATAACATGACTTATGCTGGAAATCCTGGATATCAGAAGACTGTGGCAGCAGTCAAAAGCCATTATTTTTGGCCAGGTATGAAGAAGGAAATTGTTGAATACATCGCCAGATGTATGGAATGCCAGAAGGTCAAGGCTAAGCACAGACACCCAGCAGGGTTGTTGCATCCTTTACCTATTCCTGAGTGGAAATGGGACGTGGTAACCATGGATTTTATCACAGGATTTCCCAGAAAAAACAAGCAGCATGATTCAATCATGGTGGTGGTGGACAAGCTTACTAAAGCTGCCCATTTTATTCCACTGAAAACCACCCACAGAGCAGCAGATGTTGCTGATATCTTTTTAAAAGAAGTTGCACGCTTGCATGGAATTCCTAAGACAATTGTGTCTGATAGGGACCCGAAATTCACTTCGAATTTCTAGAAAGGACTGTTCAAAGGATTCGGAACGAATCTGAACTTTAGTACAGCGTATCATCCTGAGTCTGGTGGACAAACAGAGAGAGTAAATAGAGTAATAGAAGACATGCTGAGAATGTATGTGATGGATAAACCATCAAGGTGGGAAGACTACCTGCATCTGGTAGAATTCGCCTACAATAATGGGTATCATACATCTCTGAAGATGAGCCCATTCGA
>ML800596.1:0-10665 GCA_009831015.1 Picea engelmannii
TTTTGCTTGTTGGTTTTCTAGATTTTTAGCGAATGTTGTTTTTTCACCTTATATATCCTTAAAATTGGTATTGTGAATGATAAAGGTCTTCATAGATCACATAGGATGCAAGGGTTTCCTCCGGAAGGCTATGAACCCATACCTCCTAACTCACCTGAAGACACTTACCGTGAAGAGGTTGAAAACTATTCGGACGCTGGGAGTGCTGCTACTCCTTTGATCGAAAATCCTGAGGGAGATATAGTAGTAGTTCAAGAAGGTCCTACCCCTCCCACAAAACCAGCTTTGAAAAACTCTCATGATCCACTCCTTCTCCGAGTAGATTCCTTAGGTAACATCATAGTTGAAGATTATCCTAAGCTATTGTCAAGGCCATACGATCAACTTGACATGGAACCAGAACAATAAAATCTAAAGGAAGAATTTACTACCCCTGTCCACTCTACTGAAATGGTAGATCCACATCAAACTCGTGTTCTTCCTATATGCATAACTCCATCTGGTCGTGATCTTTATGAAAAAATTCATTTTAGCCGACTACTCTTTAACCCTCCACATACATCGGTCACCACTAGTGCAAATGCATGACCATTGAGTTAGTACATTGACCATCCTGCTGGAAAAATTATCAATACTGCTACCACTTCAGGACAAGTAATGAGTGAAACATGATTTCTATTACCTAGTCATTTGTAAAGTATCGTGACGATTACACCTACAATCCCTCTTCAAGCAACAAATTCATACACGCCACAAAATCCGGTTGGGACACCATCACATCAAAGAATGAAAAAACTTGTCATACAACAAAACCTTATTGTAGGACAAGTCCCTACTAGTTGGAAATTCTCCGTTAGTGGAAAAATCCCTCTCGGGGGCCAACCCTGGGTTAGTGGAAAAATCCTGACTAGGGGAAAACCCTCGTTTAGTGGACAAATCCAGATTGGGGGGAAACCTTCATTCAATGGAAAAATTCTGACTTGGGGGAAACCCCCATTCACTAGAAAAATACCAGTTGTTACCTAACCTATGGCAGGGGGACAATTTCAAACTTCTTTTGCCAGAAACCCACAACACTCCCGAGGACCACTCCGGGGAGGACCTTTTAATCAACCATATCAGGGAGTATCTTCAAATACCAACCTGTAGGGAGGATCCCTAAATCCCAATCCTTCTGAACTGTATTTTGGAAAACCCTTCCGAGGTGTCCCGAATCCCACTTGGGGTCCTCAAGTCCAATCATCTTTTCCTTCGCAGTGTCAAATCAGTTACCCTCCTCAAAATCAACCTGGGTACCCTCCTTAGGGTCAACTTGGTTACCCTCCTCAAGATCAATATGGTTATCCTCCCCTGGGTTACATTGGTTATCCTCCACAGGGACAAATGGGTTTTCCTTCACCTTTTATGCAAATTAATCAACAAATGAATCCCACTTTTGTTGGTCAAAACTCAAAAACTACAAAAACAACATATGGGAGGAACTTCTAGATATAACTATCCACCACAACTAGTTTACGGTCCTACTAGTGTTCCTATGCCTCACTGGTATAATCCTCAAGATAATTTACATTTACCTTTCTTAGCTACTTTAGATCTACCGTATCTGTCGATATTAACAAATGATCCCATATTACACTCCCCTTTTTGGCCAGTAATTCTAGCCAAATTACCATCTGATATTCCAAATTTTGACAGTAAACCTGGAGAAGACCCAAATAAATACATCATGACATTTCATATGTGGTGTTCATCAAACTCACTGATGGATGACTCTATTCGTTTACGTCTTTTCCAACGTACTCTTACAGGTTTAGTGGAAAAATGGTACATTGAGTTACAATGTGTAATTTTTCAATATTTCAATTCACTTGCCATGGATTTTCTCACCCATTTCCAATTACCCATTAGATACGAAACTGACACAGAACTATTGACCTCCCTTCATCAGACTAACTCCGTCCATATTTCTAATCATATTCATGAATGGAGACGACGACGAAGGTTGATCAAAGCCACCATTCCTGACCAGTTGTTGGATGAATAGTTCACAAAATCTCTATTACCTCATATTGCTCGCGATGTAGTTAAAGAAGAAGAAGCCATCACTCGTGCTGTTGGATCATGTTGTCATTGATTCCAAAGGTTTAATTAATTGATGTCAAGGGATTGATTGATGCCAAAGGATGATTGATTGATTGATGTCAAGGAATTGGTTGATGCCAAAGGATGATTGAATGATGTCGAAGGTCAAAGGTTTGATGTATGTTAAACAATGTCTTATCATAGTATATTGATGAAGTATGTCAAATGGAATCATAGTCATATGATGTCATTGATATGATGCATAGATGAATATGGATTGATGTGTTTCATTGGTATATGATGCATTGTTGGATGGATGTAAAGATGAATCATTATTTTCTTATCATGATTGATAAGGTGTACAAATGTATGAACTCCAAAGTGGTCCCCTTATGGTGAAATCCATCATGGGAAGACACTTTGCGGTTGAGTTATCCTTGAAGTATGGTTATGCTTGAAAGTGGAATAATGAAATGAAGATCAATGAATCTATCAATGGAACTATCCTATATGGATAGTGCTTGTCATGCCATTTCCGGTGGTATGTGGAATGTCACATAACTCCCCATGGTTTGAGAGTTATGGCCCTACGAAGATGAAGGACCCTAATATGTAGGCTTGAAGCCCCAAGAGGTCAAAGAAGTCCAAGTGCTTGAATAAAATAAATTATTATTTAAATGGTAAAGAAAAGTGACAAATTCAAGGAAGAATATTTAAATGGAAAACTTTCTAATTATGGAAAGTGGTTCACCCTAAAAATAAGGAAAATAGGTTAAGTGACCTAGAAATGGGTTAAGTGACCTAGAAGTGGTTTAAGTGACCTATAATATGCTTCTAAGGAAGCTACTTGGAGAGTATAAATAAGAGGCAAGGGTATCTCATGAAAAGTATCTCTTGTGCATCTCTTGTGTATCTCTTGAGCATGTATTGAAGATCTATTCTAACAGAGAGATGAAATGGAGGATCTCATGGACGCGTTAAAGTTTTGGTAAGTCTGAGATCATGACGACAAAAGTTTTGGAAGTTCAAAAACCCTAGTTTCTGAGGTATACACGGGCTGTAGTGAGAAAGGGTGCGTACATACACGAGCTGTAGTGAACAAGGGCACGTACATACGCGGGCTAAATGAGGAAATGATGTGTACAGTGGATGAAGTCATGAAGACTTGTGTGTGAGATGGTGCCAAGCTCTTGAAGACTGAAGCAGGTTCAAGATCTACATTCTATGGGCTCAGATCTGCCATAGAAACTCTGGTATGGTTACATTGTTGTCTTGATGGATAATCTTGCTTGTTGTGTGGTTAATGCTTAAGTCATTCTTGGTATGGTTGTTGTGATGTGGTTTGTGTTGGCTGATAGAGTGAGAAACACTCTTATGATTCAGTACTAATATGATTGCCATAATATGTTGATCGCTTATACATGATTGAGTAGCATTCATATTGTATTGTTGAGGAGCATGAGTAAGTTGTTGGAGAGCTTGGATGTGTTGTGATTGGTTATGGGTTAGATGGGACAATGAAAGACATAAGAAAATGTGATTGAAGGTTGCAGAGGATCTGAGTTCATCTTGAAAAGAAAAAACTTAAGTGCTCATAAGTGATACACACGCTGTAGTACAGACTGGATGCGTACATACGCGAGTTGTACTACTGGTAGGGCACGTACATACATGTGTTGCACTACCAACAGGTCGCGTAACTGTTGACAGATTGATATATGTTGAGGATTGTTGCCTCATCTCAGTTGGTGCTGAGTGTGTAATATGAGTCTTGCATTATAGAGCTAGTGCTCTTGTAGAGTTCTAATCTATTCAGTTGTTGATGATAACCCCGGGATTATAGTCCGTAATAAAAAGAAAATTGTACATACATCTTGTGTTCTTTGTGTTCCTTGTGGTGATGATTTGTTGATGATATATTGTTGATATATGTTCACATTTAAATGGTTATAGATGACAACAATAAGTAATGAGTAAATGGTGATTGCTAACTAATAAATTTTGTGAAGGGGAAGTTTTGGGTAAAATATCCCCACAATCATTCACCCCCCCTCTAAGTGTGGTCGGTGTGTCCAACAATTGGTATCAGAGCATGCCTTCACTATAAGCCTTAACAAGCTTGGAGGAGATCCATAGACACACAAATGGATGATGAAGTTCCAATCCTTGATGAGGAAAGTTATTCTACATAGAGAATAGAGATGAGAGTGCATTTGAAGGAAATGGGAGCAGGTATTTGGAAGGCAACCATTGGTGGATCAATTTCCTTGAAGAACAAGTAGAAGTTTGCAGCTCAAAGGGAAGGAAAGAAGAATGATGCATTGGCTCTCAAGACCATTCTTAGTGGACTCTCAAGTCATATCAAAGAGAGCATGGGACAATTCACTTCCGCCAAGGATCTATGGCTAAAGCTAGAGGAGACATACCAAATCAAGAAGGAAGATATTGAAGACAACTCCATCAAGACAAATGAAGATATTGAAGACAATTCAAATGAAGGAAAAAAATCAAGTGATGATGTTGGCAAAAAGGAAGATCTTGAAGACATTTCAAATGAAGGTAAGAATCTCCACAAACTCTTGATTGCAATAATTCAAAATGTGATGATGTTGAATTTTTCTCCACAAGTGAATAAGAAAATCTAGAAATAGTTGATTGTTATCCCATGGAAGAAGTAGAAGAAGAACTATCAGAACTTCAAAAGAAAGTTGAAGAGGGCGAATATAGCAATGACTACTATTATACAGACTATAGTTGTCTTTCAGATAACACTAAAAAGTTTCTTAAGAAGAGTCAAAGGAACATCTTGAAGTTAAAGGAAATTCTCAAAGAAAAATAAGAGAGTAATAAGACTCAATTAGATGAAAAGGAAGAAGAGATCACAAGAGTAAAGAAGGAAAAAGAAGATAAGAAGGTAAATGACAAGATTAACAAAAATTTTGAAATTATTGTTCATCTCAAGACCCAAATTGAAGAAGCTAAAAGGGTAGAGGAAATATTGAAGAATCAAGTAAATGAAAAGGAAGAGTCATGTCATAAGATAGAAGCTGAAGTTGTTGATCTTAGAAAGAAAGTAGAAAAGTCAAACAAATTCTTGAATAGCTCACAAATCTTGAATGAGATCTTGGAAAGTCAAAGATCACCAAATGATGAATCAGGTCTTGGATACAAGAAAGAAGCTACACACGCTGAAGCAAGAACCTCAAAGAAGCATGAGGTAAGTCCCTAATTCTCAAAGGATGAAGACAATGTTGAAAATCAACCATCTACACAAGGCAAAGAAAATTTCAAAAGAACAAAGCAAGGAAGACATCAAGAAGCCATCTTTACACCACAAAGAAGATGGACACCAAAGCAAAGGTATGAAAGTGTTTTTCATGGTCAATGTTATTCATGTAATGAATATGGTCACAAAGATTTGGAATGCAGATCTTATGAAAGGAGAAATAATGGAAGATTTCATAACACCATCAGGTGCTAGAGATGTGATCAAGTAGGACACATTGTTGTTCACTGTCACAACATGAGATGCTACAACTATATTAGATTTGGCCACAAATCTCAGGACTGCTGTAACACAAGAAGAAATTCCATGATGAAGACTTCATATAGCATGACTAGAAGAAGGAATGAAGTAAGGAAGGGAGACATCTTTGAAAAGATGAAAGCTCAGAGCTCAAGTTCTCAGAAGCAGGGACACCTTCAGAAGTGGGTGAAGAATACTGAACAACCAGAGTAGAATGAAAGCCTTAAGGGAGGTTGAAGTGTGTCATCTACTAAAGCATACACAGGTGACAATGGTATCATTCGTGTACATACACAGGCTGACCTTAAATAGGTCATGTATATATGGTAAAGCCTAAGGAAGGGGGCTATGCACATTGGTTGCAACTTGATGTGATGGTATAACTCTGTGATGTAGGGTATGACATAGTTTGTTGCAGGTTATGACATTGTTTGCTGCAGGTTTTCATGATTACATATTGGATTATGTAATGTGATCATATAAAATTAAAGTCTATCTTGGATTCATGGCACTAACCCATGAGTATGGATTGAGGCATTTTTTTGTTGAAGAACAATGTTGGTTATGAAAATGAAGTTATGTCACCTTGGATATGTGATATATCTTGATGATGCTAGCTAGAGATGTCATTGATCTATTAAAGCACACTACTAGTACATGTATTGTTGGATGCTTAGTATTTGCTATAGTGAATGGAGGATTGAGGCTGATTTGTTGGGGTACATGGTTGGTACATATTTTGAGTTTCATTGATATATCTTATGATGTATTATTGGAAGCTTACTTGTTGGATATCTTGGTGCATGCATTTGGCATATGTCAGAACTACATATTGGGGCATGCAGTTGATGAGTTGATGAGGTGATCATGTGTACATCATTGATGAGTCATAGCTTGATCTATAATTGATGCATGATTGGTACACTTCTAGTACATTGGTAGATGCACCTACTAGCATATTGATTGAGATACATGATTGTGGCACTTGGTTCATGGTGAAGACATATCATGAGTGATATGATAGTTGTTAGATGCACATGCTTGGCATATTGATAGATGCACATGGTTGACATGTTGGTAGAGGCATATGGTTGATACACTCCATTGATGATATCTTTTGGCACGTTGTATGTTGTTGATGTACATGGTTATTGTACATGGGTGTTGTGCATGGTGAGCACACATTTTGGTACATGATTGATGTTTTGTTCATTGTTGACATATCTTTTGCTTCATGATGTATGGTATGGCAGGAGTTTTGATGCATGGATAGGTCTAAGGATTGTATTGTTCTATGTTCTGGTTGAGAAGTAGCATTTGCAGCAGAAGCTATTACAATGGTATCATATTGTTCATATTGCAGAGAAGATAGGGGGAGTTATTCTTCTTCCCATGATTCTAGGAAGATATATTTATCAGACGCATACTTGGTAAAATAGCCATATATTTGAAGAAAGACCACATAGGCATAATTCCAGGGGGAGCGATGCTCACAGGGGGAGCATGAGCGATGTATCTTCATCGTTACATCAGAGTGATATCCCTTGTTCAAAAGAGGAGATATTATTAAGAGGAAGATCAAAAGCATTCAAGCAGGGGGGGAAACCCCAAGGAGAGTTCAAGCAGGGGGAGAAACCCTAAGAGGAGAATGATCCTTTGTCATTGATGTCAAAGGGGGAGAGATAGTCACATTGATGTGATTGATGATTATTGATGTGGAGAGATAGTCACATTGATGTGATTGATGACTATTGATGTAGAGCACGCCTTGTCTACATGTTGACATCAATGATTGGTGTTGACATCAATGTTGGTATTGCCATCAATGCCAAAGGGGGATATTGTTGGATCATGTTGTCATTGATGCCAAAGGTTTAATTAATTGATGTCAAAGGATTGATGTCAAGGGATTGATTGATGACAAAGGATGATTGATTGATTGATGTCAAAGGATTGATGTTAAGGAATTGGTTGATGCCAAAGGATGATTGAATGATGTCAAAGGTCAAAGGTTTGATGTATGTTAAACAATGTCTTATCATAGTATATTGATGAAGTATGTCAAATGGAATCATAGTCATATGATGTCATTGATATGATGCATAGATGAAGATGGATCGATGTGTTTCATTGGTATATGATGCATTGTTGGATGGATGTAAAGATGAATCATTATTGTCTTATCATGATTGATAAGGTGTACAAATGGATGAACTCCAAAGTGGTCCCCTTATGGTGAAATCCCTCACAGGAAGATGCTTTGYGGTTGAGTTATCCTTGAAGTATGGTTATGCTTGAATATCGAATAATGAAATGAAGATCAATGAATCTGTTAGTGGAACTATCCTAGATGGATAGTGCTTTTCATGCCATTTCCGGTTGTATGTGGAATGTCACATAACTCCTCATGGTTTGAGAGTTATATCCCTACAAAGATGAAGGACCCTCATATGTAGGCTTGAAGCCCCAAGAGGTCAAAGAAGTCAAAGTGCTTGAATAGAAGAAATTATTGTTTAAATGGTAAAGAAAAGTGACAAAGTCAAGGAAGAATATTTAAATGGAGAACTTTCTAATTATGGAAAGTGGTTAACCCTAAAAATGAGGAAAATACGTTAAGTGACCTAGAAATGGGTTAAGTGACCTAGAAGATGCTTCTAAGGAAGCTACTTGGAGAGTATAAATAAGAGGCAGGGGTCTCTTGTGAAAAGTATCTCTTGTGCATCTCTTGTGTATCTCTTGAGCATGTATTGAAGATCTATTCTAAGAGAGAGATGATCTGGAGGATCTCATGGATGCATCAAAGTTTCGGTAAGTCTGAGATCATGGTAGAAAAAGTTTCAGAAATTCAAAAACCCTATTTTCTGAGGTATACGCGGGCTGTAGTGAGCCAGGGCGCATACATACGTGGGAAAAATGAGGACAGGACGTGTACAATGCATGAAGTCATGAAGACTTGTGTGTGAGATGGTGCCAAGCTCTTGAAGACTGAAGCATGTTCCAGATATGCATTATATGGGCTTAGATCTTCCATAGAAACTCTGGTATGGTTACATTGTTGTCTTGATGGATACTCTTGCTTGTTGTGTGGTGAATTCTTAAGGCATTCTTGGTATGGTTGTTGTGATGTGGTTTGTGTTGGATGATAGAGTGAACAACACTCTTATGATTTAGTACTGATATGATTTCCATAATATGTTGATCGCTTATACATGATTGAGTAGCATTCATATTGTATGGTTGAGGAGCATGAGAAGTTGTTGGAGAGATTGGATGTGTTGTGATTTGTTATGGGTCAGATGGGATAGTGAAAGACATAAGAAAATGTGATTGAAGGTTGCAGAGGATACGAGTTTAGCTTGAAGAGAAAACCTTAAGCGCTCATAAGTGATACACAGGCTGTAGTACAAACTGGCCACGTACATACACAAGCTGTACTACTAGTAGGGCACGCACATACACATGCTACACTACCAACAAGATGCGTACCTGTTGACAAATTGATATATGTTGAGGATTTTTGCCTCATCTCAATTGGTGATGAGTGTGTAAGCCAAGTCTTGCATTATAGAGTTGGTTCTCTTATAGAGTTGTACTCTATTCAGTTGTTGTTGATAACTCAAGGATTATAGTTCGTAATAAAAAGAAAATTGTACATACATCTTGTGTTCTTTGTGTTCCTTGTGGTGATGATATATTGTTGATATATGTTTCTGATATATGTTCACATTTAACTGGTTATAGATGACAACAATAAGTAATGAGTAAATGGTGATTGCTAACTAATGAGTTTTGTGAAGGGGAAGTTTTGGGTAAAAGAGCCCCACACTCATTCACCCCCCGTCTAAGTGTGGTTGGTGTGTTCAAAATGTGCCCAATATTTGGATCTGGTTTATTCCCAAGCCAATACTTTTAATGAATTAATCCAAAATTCTCCCCATACATCAACTGATCCATCAAAACCATCCTCCACCACTCATTCAGATGGTGTTATTGGTTTCGTCAAAACCTAGTCAGTCTAACAATCAACTGGCACAACCAATCATTCAATAACTACCTTAACTACAATGCAGACTCCTATCTCATCAAATTCCACCCCTACTAAAGTATCCAAAGTGAATGAAGTTCAATATTCTTCACCACCGCAATCAGGGGGGGGAAATAAAAGTAAGAATAGGCTCAAGAAAAATAACAATCAAATTGAAAATACAAAAACATAAGCACAACCACCTGCTGCTGAAAAGAAACCACAACACAAACTGAAATTTCCCTATCTCATGTGTGATGAAGATCATTACACACGAGATTGTCCCCACCGAGAAGAAGTAGCTAAATTGTTTAAAGGAAATTATCAACCCGATGTTTTAACACATCCTTTTTCACAACAAAAATCACTGGTTTCACAAAATCCTGCACCTCCGCAAGGAGGCAACCTAGGTCATCCTCCTAATGAGGATGCTTCATTGATTGCACACATTTATATGTTTAATGGTGTATATTTGACCACTCGAAATATGAAATACGACACACCCCCAGGTAAACCTGGTAAGGAAAGTGTAACTAATGGAACATCGACTGATCCACCTTCCACTTCAGTTACCCCTTCGTTTGGACCTCTCCAGATTGAAAAACCAAATTTTGACTCTTTCTTACGTCCGCTCGAGAGTACAATCAGAAAGTTGACCCTTAATCCTAACTCTTGTGCTGCCCAAAACTACAACAATGTTGAAGATTTGGCTGAAGCACCTTGTGCGATGTCAGCTCTCGAAGTTCTACAACATTGCCCTAGCCAAAGTAGGACTCTCTTGGCAGCCATCAGAGCTATAGATCCCGAGTCATCAAATAATATCACATTTAACCTGGGCACTTTTAAATCACGACTCTCTCAACAAATTGCGTTCCAAATAGATTTTGTTGTTCATAACCAACATATTAATCACACTATATTGGATGAGGGAACATCAACGTGAGTCATGTCCCTAGCCTACTGGAAAGGCCTTAAATCTCCTGGTCTTAATCAATCTCCAACCATGTTAAAAGCATTTTATGGAAGATGTTTT
>ML800596.1:22605-36802 GCA_009831015.1 Picea engelmannii
AATTATGTGGTTTTCTCCCGATTTGGGTTTCCACGTAAAACACTAGTGTACTGTGTATGTGTGTGATTGTTCATTTATTATTGCTCATTATTGGATAATAATTCTACATTGATATAACACTTGTATTATTTGGAGAAAAAGGATTATAATTACGCTATTACTGATTCACCCCCCTCTTAGTAATCCAACACATGATGTTTGTTGTTAATTTTATTATGTCCAAGTAAAAAATTTAAATGGGTTTAGCTGGTTGGGTTTGTTACACACATTATTGGAATTGAACCCTAATCCACAAGAAAAGGAAAGGACGTGCCAATCCAAAAAGAAGATGACCCCTCCCACCTGACATTTTCTTGGGTTTCCTTTAGAGGCTTCGTCGAAAAATCCCCAGGGCATGGAGTTGTCAATCTATGACCATATAATCTACCTTGAAACCTTTCTTATAATCTCCTTCCCAAAACCTTCAAGAGCACATTTGATTTTGTAAAAGACTTGCAAGGGAGAAATAATTTTATCATCAAAAGGCATTGCATTTCTAGTTCTCCAAATGGCCCAATCCAATAATAAAGGAAAAGCTTCATATTCTTAGTCTTTCATTCTCCCACCAATACTTAATAATTTCTTCAAATGAATCACCTCTATAGCTTCCAATACTGTATGTGAGAGTCAGTGATGCATCCCAAACTTCCAATGAGAAATGGCATCCGTAAACAATGTTTTAAGCACCTCTACACAATGGACATTGACCTAGGCCCTTAAACGATAATTTAATAGAATTGTCCCAAGTACGAACTTTGTTAGAGAGTTCCATCTAGAGAAACAATCTACACTTTAATGGGGCCCCAATATTTCAAACCTTCTTCCATCACCATTAAGGATTTTTCTCTTGATCTGTCACAAAAATAGCCTCATACCCAAGTTTGTTCATATAGAAACCCCCAACGAGATTTTTTGACCACACCAAATTGTCCTCCTCAACCCTAAGAATTATGTGACAAATAGCCAATTTCTGAACATATTCATCTCACTCTTCAACTTCTAAGTTCTCCAATCCAAGGGCTTCATATTGTAGCCAACCTCCACCACCCAAAAAGGACCAACACCATCTTGAAAATTTTCTAAAGTGGCTTTTTTGAGGGATCATATTGAAGCTTGAAGTTCAATAGATAACTTATAACTATTCTCCCCATTAATCCAAGGGTCCACCCCCAATATATTGCTCTTTCCATCACCAACATTCCAAGCTATCCAATTCCCCACTACGGGAAGGCTTGAACCAAAATATTTCCAAAAAATAGAGCCATTAGCATGAGATTTAGTGGGTCTCTTAATCCAATCCAAGAATGACAGAGGAAGAATATATTTTTGAGCTAGGACATCCCTCCACAATCTAGTACTTGCAATCACCTTCCATAAACTTTGGGAGCCAATGCCTTGGAGAAATGAAAAATATTCGTGAGGCCCCAATCTCCTTCCTTCTTAGGTTGGGCTAGTCTTTCCCATGCAACCAAAGCCATTTTCTCCTTGTCATGCTTTATAGTCCATAAAAAGCCAAAGATCTTCTTCCTGATCTTATATAATATGCCTTTAGAGATATATGTTAGTTTCTACTAGTAGATTGGAATAACATAATAGACAAAACCAATCTCGAAGCCATATTCAATTAGTTTTAGGTGAAAACCAAGATATTTGAGTCCATTATGAAAACCTCCTTCCTCAAAAGATAGTATATCTTTAATGGTTCTTTGTTAACCTTCTATAGCTTTATGAAACATAATGCATGATTTATGTTGATTGACCATCCCTATGGACTAACAATGTAACTCTAAATCATAATGAATAGATTCAACACCCCTCAATGACCCATTCCAAAATAATAAAACATCATCAATGAACAACAAATGAGTTAAAGATAGATGGCCCCTTAAATGGATCTTTCAATCTTCTAGAGCCTCTTTGATGTAGAATAAATTTTCTTAATCCCTCTACTATATGAATAAAGAGGAGGGACGATAGAGGAGAACCTTGGCTTAATGCTCTTGTTGGTTGGAAAAAAGGGGAAGCAGAACCATTAATAAATGGAGAGAAAGAAACAAAATAATAACATCCCTCCACCCAATTAACACAAATTCACAAGAGAACCATATATGTAGCATCATCAATCTAAGACATGACCAATTAACCTTATCATATTCCTTAGATAAGTCAATTTTGATAATGGAGGATGATTTCTTCTTTACATTTATAGTATGGAGGCCTTCCTACGCTGTACCAATAGCCTCATGAATTTTTCTACTATCTAAGAAACAAAATTGCTTACCTAAGATAACAAGGGATAACACATGCTTAAGTCTTCTAGAAATGATCTTAGAAATAATATTGCACACACCATTACAAAGAGAAATAGGCCTAAAATATTCAAAATATTTAGGGACATATTTCTTTGGAATCATAGCTAAGAAAGTAGAGTTGAAGGCCCCCATAATCTTACTAGAAAGTCTATATTCCTCCACAACCTTTAATAGATCCTTCTCCAACAAATTAAAAAATCCTTTAATAAATTCAATAGGTCATTGATATCAACACGTGTTCTTGTCTTTCTAGAAATATTTAATGACTACTTGTAATTCCTCCATGGAGACCTTTGCCATGATGTCTTTGTCTATTCCTAAACCATCAAATTTGAGAAGAAAGTTTCCATCTGAACAATATCTACTATGTTAGACTGAGGGGGCTCCTTAAAAAGGTTGCTAAAATGGTTGTTTCTTTCTTTTTTCACCCCCTTGAAGCTATTAAATTGGACCCCTCTCTCATCCTCTATACTCCAAATTTGATACTTATATTCTTCCTCATTTTGCATATTTGTGAAAAAATCTAGTATTTTCATCCCCTTGTGAAATCTAAGTAGCTTCACTCTTTTGTCCCCATTTGGATTCTTCCCAATCTAATATCTTATTTTTAGCAACATCCTTAAACTTTCAGGGCCTTGAATTGGATTCATTGAAGATGCCATTAAGATTGGAATCAAAATCTTTTGTAATATCCTCTTCTTTTATCTATATTTTCTCTTGAGAATTCTAGAATTCAACCTTTTTCAATTCAATAGTTTTCCTTTTGATTCTTTTTAGATTTTCAAAAAATTGGAGTAACTTTGCAATATCCACCAACTTCCTAGCATAACATTTTCATTCATTTCAAACTAGGTCTCTGAACTCAAGGTCCTTCAACCAATGTTAATTGAGCTTAAAAGGACCTGTGGTTTTTGGAGTAATATTCCCCACTTGTAGGAAAATAGGGACATGGTCAGAGGGACCTGCTTCTCCTATCCATGTACTAATTATATCTATATTGACATCAAGTTGTTCGACCACTAGGAATTTGTTGATTCTCTTGGGGATAACCTTTGCACTCAACCTATTGTTTCTCTAGGTGGGTTTCAAATTCAAGGGATCTATGTCACATAGACCCTCATCATCAATATTTTGTAGGAGGTATTTGGCCATGGGGTCCATCCTTCTATCTCCCCCCCACATATACCTAGGCTCAAGGTAAAATTTAAATCACCTCCCATGATTAGATTATCCTTTCTCAAATCCATGTTCCCCAAAAAGGAATCCCACAAACCTTCCTTACACTAAAAAGGTCCATAAAACATTAATAAAATTGAAAAATGAATCTAAACATGGGGAGAACAACTCAATACTGGTGGTATTCTATAAAAAAGAGACACTCCTAAATCAAACGGACTTATGCCATCCTACCAACAACCCCCGAGATTTTCCCTCTACATTTAGAGCTTCAAAACTCCATCCATGAAGAGTAAACACTAAGAATTATTTTACCTTAACAACCACCATAATTATTTTCTGAATCAAAATCATCTCTATATTATTTTATGCTACAATTTGGTTTATATATTTTCTTTTATAGACACTCCCTAAGCCTCTTATGTTAGAAGAGAGCACAATCATTTTGTACCCTTGGAGTGGACTTTTCTTCCTCTAAGGGCCCCATGAATAGTCATTTGTTTGCATGATAATACTTTCCTATCTGCTTGTTTCTTTGCTTAGGAAAGATAAAAACTTTAGCAGGACTAGCTTGGACTTCATCGATGTCCATGCCTATACCTCCTACTACACCTTCCTCCTCCAATGTTATTGATTTTTTCTTTGCAAATATTAAATGGTATTTTTTACTCTCAACAAGGATAAAATATCAATATGATGAGTACATGGTGCTACTACTATTAGTGGATTCTACATCCTTTTTTAAGGTGTTATTTTTACCCCTTGCAAGGTTTCCTCCTAAATATTGGGGAGGTTGTACTCTACAAGGGTTTACACCTTTAACTCCCTTCTTAGGAGATTGAATTTTATGAGGAAGATCTTTCTTTGAAACAACAAATCTCCACATCATTAAGTTCTTCCTATTCATTTATGGTATTTAAATTCATTAAGGGTGGAACCTCTAGGCCCGAGCTTCTTCTTTTCTCAATGGATTCCTTCAAGTTTAACACATCCACAAAGGTTAAGGGTTTCTTCTAAGTAGATGTAGTTGAAACATAAGAGCCTTCATCTACTCTACTTTTCTCTTTTGTTCCAACCTCCCTAAGTATTCCTTTTTAGGACTTGTAGACTATTCCTTGGCTCTAGTAATGTCTTGTAAGAATTTTTTAATAATAACAAAAGTGGGCTTCTCATAGATTGACTTACCTTTCGATGAAGAGAGAGTATTTAACTTCTCCTTAACAACCTTAGGATGACAAACATTTTGTTCCTTAACCTCCAACTGTGCTTCAACATCATCTTCATCATCTGGCATATCCTTTTTGGGGCATGTACATCTAAGATGACTATACATGTGGAAAATCTAACACTTGTTAGGAATGTTAACATAGTCTAATAGAAGTGGATGAAAAGGGAGCAAATGTTGGATCCAAAAAATAGAGTGTGTATTTACGTAGGTCCATGGAGTCTAAATAAGGAATACCCCACAAAACTTGCGCCAATGAGGGAGATGATTGCAAATGAAGTTTTAGTTGGAAAATTAAAAAGCCCCATGAATATGAATCTTATGATTAGGATAAGAAGCAAGGTCTACTCTAAAATACTAATGTACCTTTAGCGGTCCACCTATACAAGGTTGGACAAAAGTTAAAGAAAAGAGAAAAGGAAAAAAGGTTGGATTGAGGAGAATGTTCCTTGCTAGTCAATATTCCCACTAATTGATTTTTTCTTTTATAGTTGAAGTCAATCATATGTGAAAATCCTTGGGGATATTACTCAAATGTACTCAGAGCATCTACATAATATAACTTTTTATTATTAATGAAAATTTGTGATTTTTTTTTCCATAGAGCACACACACATAGCTCTAGAGGGTCCACCTATATAGGGTTGGATAAAAGTAAAAAGAAAGAGAAAAGGAAAAAATGTCAAATTGAGGAGAATGTTCCTCGCTAATCAGTGTTCCCACTTTTTTTTTTTCTTTCGAAGTTGAAGTTTATCATTAAAACCTTAGAAATATCACTGAAATGCTCTTGAAGCATTTGCATAATGTAACTTTTTATTATAAATGAAAAGTTGTTATTTTTAATTTTGTTTTTTAAACATGGAATACACATGTATAAATACATACACATATATGCCTCTCTCTCACTCTTTAGATGTATGTATGTATGCCAATATTTTCATCATGAACCATTAAAAAACTATGATGATTTGCAATTTTACTTAATTAAATTTTAATCTTTTGATTTTTAACATTTTTCTATACATCCTTTTAAATTAATAACACATTGCAATATTATTGTTAATATGAATAACACATTGCAATATTATAACATTGCAATATTATTGTTAATATGAATAACACATTGCAATATTATTGTTAATATGAAGGCATTTTATCATATGGTTACATAACTTTTTACTTATTATACCAAAATTGATAGATGAGTTTTGAATTGAAATTTTTGTTAGAAGATCCAATTAAAAAAATATTGGTGAAAAAATAGAGGTTTTTTTCGAGGCGAGACTTAGAAATCTAGTATGAGAAATTTCAAGGAAGTCTTGAAAGCAAGGTGGAGATTTTTCGTGAATGAGGCCAAACATTCTTCTGTCACATGAGATTGGTAAAATCTAGTATGAGAAATTTCAAGGAAGTCTTGAAAGCAAGGTGAAGATTTTTCGTGAATGAGGCCAAACATTCCTCTGTCACATGAGATTTCTATGGCGACAAGTAGATGACAATCAAGGAGTTCAATGTATTTTTCACCTCCCTAGTTTTACTTGCAAGTAGCAACTAGTGTTAGTAGACTCGACCACCAAGCCATCAATGGTGAGATATTATGGCATCAAGGATTCTATGATATGTACATAATAGTGTGGGAAAGAACGATATTTGAATTATGCAACATAAAACAAATATTTAACATATAATATGCTTTCTTTTATGGGTCGGTGGGATATAGAATGGGTATGATCAAGTTTGACCATATCTCCTTTTATTTAATGAAATATGATATATATTAATTACCCTATTATAAATAACAAATAAATATCTATGAATCTAATGAATGTATTTTATCTTTTTTTTTTTCTTGATACATGTATCAATTCTTCTATGTTTGAAGGTGCAAGTGTGTTTACCTGAGAAACCAAATGTGGAAAATGAGTAGTGAATTCATCTTCTAGAAACCATTAAGTTTGCACAAGAAGTTTACCCTTGCTGCCAACTAAGTAAGTAGTGATGATGATACACAAAATGGTCTCATGTGGATGTTCAACAATGTATCTTCTATAAGTGGTGGTTGAAAATTGAGCACATTGTCCATCATATGTAAGGTAGGGATCTCTTCTTTAATATGGGATGGTTCATAGAGATTTAACTATGATACATTAACCATTGGAGGAATACTAAGTTATAGGGCAACTCGAGTTTAAAAGCATGGTCTCCCAACTTTTGCAAAATTGTATAGGAATCATAGCAAAGTGAATGGAGCTTGCTTGCCCCTCCAAAAAACACTACTTCTAAAAGATATAACCATACTTGGTAACCAATATAGAAGGCAAATGGAATTCGATGGCAATCTTTAAGTTATTTGCACTTGATTTTTCTAAAGCATGTGCGTACTTGCAGATGGATCTAGGTAATCCAACAAACAAAGGAAGTGGCCTATTGTTGGGAGTTGAGCTACTGTTGAGAGGCATGTGAAGGTAATAAAGATGGAAGCTCAAAGGGGGCTATTGGTTAGTACCCATAACAAACTTCTAAAGGGTATCAACCCGTGACAAAATGAACTACCCAATTGTAACATTGTTGCACTATGTGATGGGCCTTATCTCACAGTCAATTTTTAGAATATGTTGTACAAATATAATGCTCCAAGTTGTGATTGACTACCTCCGTTTGGCCATCTATTTGGGGATGAAACATAATGGAGTATTGAAGTATGATCTCCAATAGAAGCCAAAGACCTTTCCAAAATTGACCAAGGAAACATACATCTTTATAAGATTTGATGGTTCATAATAGTCCAAAGGGAATCCAAACATTTTGAAAGAACAAATCTACAATTTTCTAGGCTGTAATTTGTTTGGTGCATGAAATAATTAATGCCATTTTGAAGAAGAAGCACACTACTACAAAAACATAGCCATGTTTTTAGAATATCATAGAAATACATGAAATGAAATCTATGAAATGGCCTCCCAGTGTTGGGTTGGAATTGAAAGTAGTTGATATAACCCAAGCTTCTAATGTGTGGGTTCGTGCTAACTACACAAGGTGTAGTGACACGCAAAATTGTTGACTTGTTGTGGCATATAGGGCCAAAAGCAATGTTTTTGCAAATATTAGGGTGTTTTATTACTGCCAAAATCACCCCTATAGAGAGAATCACGTGCTTCATGGATCAACATAAGCCTAACATCAAAATTGGGCACATAGAGTTGTTGTAACTTATACAACCATCCATTTTAGATTGTATAATCTAGAAATGGAGTTTGAATGATTGTCATACGTTGTTGGAGTGCTGAGAAGATGGGACCAAAGTAAGGATCATAAGCATATCAATGCATCCAATCATCATATAACTACTACAATACAAGGTTGTTGTGTTTTTATAGCCCTCAAATCCCTAGTTGAGTTTTTTTAGTTAGTGTGCATCACATTTTTGCATTTCTATTGTGTTGTATTAGCATCATATTCACGATGCTCAAAATGTTAAAAATATGTTATTTTTGTTTTTGCATTGTGTTAGCTTCATGTTGTATTATTATTGCATAGCTTGAATTGATCATGCATTGCCTAAATTGGTTTTGTGTCTTGTTGCATTAGAACAACATCTTATTCATAAACATATAATGTCATATTAGTGTCATGATGAGGTAAGTGATAAAAAATTATGCTTTATGAAAATTTTGTCCAATTCGCACAAAAAATTGATGCATTCTTCTAGTGAGTTTCAACTAATCATTGAAAATAGTGTAGTTTGTAGAACTTTATGTGAATAATCATAAGGTAATTGTGAAGGGTAGGGTTGGGGGGGGGGGGGGGGGGGAGGAGAGAAACAAATAAAAGAGGAGGGGAAGATTCATAGGAAAATGTGAAGGGAAGATTTAGAAGATTTAAACTTATAACTTCTAACTCATCCCCCCATTGTTTCTCTTTCTCATGGGAATATATATCCCATGTCATGGCTCTTCCATGCTCCACCTTCTACACATTTCGATGTGAGTGTGCTTTGAAGGGTTATATATCGCCCATGGGCTATTTTTCAATGTTTTTTCCCCAAAAAAGATTCATCAATTTTCATTTATTCTAAAAATTATTCACCCAAATTTTATAGAATAATTTTTTTTTACATGAGAAATAGCCCAAATTTTATAGAAACTATACAAAATCCTTAGAAATTTGAGTATTTTTACAAAAATATTGCCAAACATTTTATTGTTTGCATATTAAGGACTAGTAAGAATCACCAAGGTTTCTACAATTTGAGATAAATTTCAATCCTTAAAATTATCCTTGTTTTAGAATGTCAAACACATCATATTTTATTGTTTATTATCTCATGTGCACATACCCACACAACATATCATACAAAGACGAGGGAAAGGTTGAACATGCACCCATATTCATCACACTATTAATTAATCATTATGGTAGTAGGAGGGCCACTACCTGTATATAATACCTTATTGTTCACTATGAAGGCAAGAATAAAGTAATTGTTTTCATGTAGTCAAAACGATTTGGCTTTCTATTAGTTTGAAAGTGATCAATGGATTTCCAATATTGAACTTTAGCTCGTTGGAAAAAGTTATTTTCACTTACTATATCATTTATGTAGAATGTGATTTGACTAATTTTTATCATCCCCTTCGTAACTAACAATAAAGAATAAAATAATTCAAAAAATAATAAGTCATTCCTAAATAAATGACTTCATTCCATCTTGTAACCACTTAATTTTTCCCTTCCTTCCTTATTAGGAACTTATTTCAGTTTGGAAGTAGCACCTTGTTATCATTGCAAAGATTTGGTTTAAAAGAAAAACCTCTTTAGTGCACATTACTTAGCTCACCAGGTTGGATTGAAGGTAAACTTGTCTTACCTCTTGCTGGGTGAATTTGGTATGAGCAAAGAATAAATTTTGGACTTTAATAGTATTTTTGGTTTAGTAATAGTGTATGTTAGTATTTAATGAAGATTTCAAACCCAAAGGGTTAGTTGAATTTCTTATCTCCAATTTTATTGGGTATTTGGCTAGCTTTGTGCTAGCAAGTGCCTAATTTGAATCCCCCTAGGTGTGTCTTGGCTTAGGTATGCTAGTTTACATTGGTGAGTTTACCAGGGATGTCATCCCTGAACTGGGGAAGCACCTCTTTGGTTTCCCTACAAGATTTTCCTTAAAAAAAATGAAAACTTCAGAGCTTTCCCTACCACCTTCCAAATTTTTGCTATAAACCCATTTGTCCCCTCACCATTTTCTTTTCTACTATGCTTCTATTGCTTTCTGATTACAATGCAATTCAATAAAGGTTCACATTTTAAAGGTGTTTTATAAATAATAGTGATTATTGCATTAACCAAGAACACCATATCAATAAGTTTGACGACCGATTATACATATATCCTACAACATGAAGTATAATCCATGACTCTCTTTCATGTACCATATGTCCTTCATACTTATCCCATGTAAAATTGAACATATACCTTTGACAACAAAAAAAATGCTCTTTGAGAAACACTAGTAATATTCCTCATCCCATTATCTTAATGATATGAATGATATTAGGAAATCATAATCAATGATACCAAATATTACATACTATGTTTTTTTTATCTTCTTTAATATGTGTGTATTGTTATTTTACTATTTTTGAAGAGTACATAAAAGGTGATATAGAATTATCAAAACATGTTACCACTTATTTTAATTTTAAAAATTGGTTATGAAAAGATTATTGCAAGTTTTTCCTATAAAATTTGTTTTGATACCTTTAAAGAGTTGGGCTTGAGAGGGTTTCTATAGAGCCTTTTTGAAATTTTGTTATTAAAATTAATAACATTTCAATTTTTTTACAAAATTTTCAATAATTCATCATGCTTTGGTGTTTACAATAATTATGTTTATATATGTAAATAGCAATAACATTCACCATTATATAAACTTCTTTAATCTTATTTCGTTTTGATATTTTTGACTTTTATAACTAATGGTTTAAGCCAACTCTTTATAGGTTTTTTTGGATGATATATTTAAAGACTTCTAAGCTCACTCAAAGATAACATATGCCCTCTTTACATTTCACGTGAGATAACACATACCCTTCTTACATTTGAAATACATTTTGTTAAGCCAAGTTTTTAGAGGTA
This sequence comes from Picea engelmannii, assembly GCA_009831015.1. Lineage (NCBI taxonomy): Eukaryota > Viridiplantae > Streptophyta > Pinopsida > Pinales > Pinaceae > Picea > Picea engelmannii. Next base: position 33,493 of record ML800596.1, read on the forward strand.
TTTTTTAGGATTATACATTTAAAAACTTCTAAGTTCAAAGAGAATATTGTATTTACATTTTCAGTGGTAAATGGCATCTTTCCGAAAACAAATTACACTTGAGATAAGACATACCCTCAAATGCTTCAATGTAATTCTACTCTTTTGTTTATATATATGTCTGAAGTGCTTCAACGTAATTCTACCTTTTTGTTTATATATGACTTGAGTGGGACTCTTCATTTGATGGTCCACCTTCCTATGTGACATTATCAAATTTTTACATGTTTCAAAAAGATTGTAAGTATTTTATAAAATTAAACTACATGAATTATTAAGGATTGTTTATGCACTTTGTATGTGTATTTTTTTTTTTTTTTTTTAATTATATATTTTTTTCATGGAAAAAATTTGCTCAAATTATATTAGATATATAATTTTTTCTTCTTTCAGTACATATACAGGATTTTCTGAATTTTCAATTACTTTCATAAAAAAATTTATATTGGCATTCTGCACAGTTCAAAAACATTATAAAAAGTATAGCCAATATAACTTCTTATACAACTGTCACCGAACTGAAGAGAACTGGGAAATATAAACCAACCACGGAAACAAAAAAGCCTAATGAACATATTCATCTTTCAATATCTGCTTCTCTAAAGCAGATTCTTCAATGAATCTTTAACTGTCTTCTCGGGCCTTCTTCTCCATTTGTCCATTTATAATATGTAATCAATCCTTATGACTCCATCGAAGCCTGCTTAGAAAGAAAATCTGCATCAGAATTAAAGACTCTAAAAATATGTTGAAAGACAATAGATTGGAAGTTTTGAATAAGTATTTTCGTTCCTTTCTTCCACCCTTCTATGGAGGCCACCATCAGTCTGCCCTTGTCATTGAGCCAATCTATCACAACCTTTGAGTCGCCCACAACATGGAGAGATGGAATTTCCATATGATTTGCTAGCATTAAGGTAACCCAAGCCCCCAAGAGCTTCGCTCTCGTATTTATTCCTTTACCACAGAAAAAAGTCCATTTATAAACAATTGAATCCCAGGTTTTTATGATTCCACCTGCCCCACTCCTATCACCATCTTTTGTAGCTGCTCCATCGAACCAGGCATGGGTGGTATTCTGACTTTGATGTGTCCAAATAGCTTTTGGAATTCGTGGCTTTACCTTACTGCTAGGATAAGTAATACATGTCAGAGTCCTGTTGATAATCAAGTGCACTGAAGGGGAAGCATCTTCAAAGATTCCCTGATTTCGTTCAAGCCAAGTAAACCAGATAACATATGTTGCAATCGTTGTAGGTACCCTTTTATTCATATACCAGTTTTTTAGACATTCCAGTAGGGTATTTCCCGTCCAAATTCCATCAAGGGATAATTTTTGTTTTAATATATTCCAAACAGATAGAGTAAAGGGGCAAAGTTTGAAAATATGTAATGGAGTTTCCATATCCGATTTACAAAGTGGACAACGCCCGGGTCCTTCCCACCCTTTCCTCTGTAACATATTCCAGGTTAATACTTTTTCTTCCATTACTAACCAAATAAACAACTTTATTTTTAACTGAACATTCCACTTCTATAATGATATTCTCCATCTCTCCACACTTGGTAAGCATTTCGATGAGATAATACTAATATAAAAATTCCTTGCCGATGGATTACCAGGGCTGGCCCTGCCTGTCCACATAATTTGATCTATACTATCCTGTAGAATCACCTCGACATCCATAAGGTTTTTTTTATACGTATCCCATTCTAATGCCAAATCTTCCCCCAGTCCCAAATCATTACCTTTTACCCAATAATCAGATAGTATTGTTGTATTCGATGGATTCCGTGTCAGTGCCAATGTCACCAAATTTCTATCTTTTAAAGAAGTCTGTAATGGATTGGATAAATATGAGTTGTCCCCCATCCCTAGAATACGGTCCTTTCCCAAAGCCACTAGCTCTCCTGATCCCGGGTTCCAACTTATACCATGTAAAATGATATAAGTCACCTTCAATAATCCGCTCCAAATTTTTGAAACTCCATTTTGTATGAAGGAATTAGATCTTAGCCACGTAGTAACATTTATGTTTCCAAGATATTTATCCATTATAATCTTGTGCCAAATACCTTTTCCCGAGAGTACTTTCCAAAGGGTAGTTGCTGCTAATGCTTTGCTGAAGTCAAAGATGTTGAGAATGCCCCAGCCCCCCAATGCTTTTGGGACATATATTTTCTCCCAGTTACACAAATGCAAATGATGAGAGGAATTATCTCGTTTCCACAAAAAATTGTACATCATTCTTCTTAGCAAGTTCAGTATCGAACAAGGAATCATTGCCATGGAGAGCCAATATACCGCTTGACTGGTTAAAACAACTTTGAGAAGAGTTAAGCGACCTCCCAATGACGGCCAATGATAACACCAGTTATTAATTCTCTTTTCAAACTTTTTTAATAGCTAGCTTCAATCCTCCAATCCTCTCCAGCTTTGATATAAAATCCCAGGTATTTGAATCCCATCTCCATTGCTATAAAGTTAAACGGGAAAACAACTTTGAAAACATTGAGCTCCAGATCAGTTAGTCCAGCATAATGATAAGAAGATTTTAATATATTTATTTTTAATCCCGAGGTTGAACAAAAAATTTTCAGAATCTTGTCAATCTCCCACCACTCCTGCATAGAAGCTTTTGTTAAAATGACCATGTCATCAACAAATAGTATGTGTAATATTTTTAAAGATCTCGTAACCGAAATACCTGAAATTATACCAGCATTCTGGCTAGCTTTCAGAAGTAAGCTCAATCCTTCCATGACTAGAATGAATAGTAAGGGAGATAATGGATAGCCTTGGTGGAGTCCCCTGCTGCTCTTAAAGAACTCTATAGCTTCACCATTCACTAGAACTGAATAAGAAGTAGAAACAACGCAGCTCATAATCCAGTTAGTCATATTGACTCCCATACCAATTTGAAGCAGAATTAATCTCAGCATATCCCAATTAACACAATCATAAGCTTTCTATAAATCTGGCTTTAGGATCATTGCTTTTATTTTCTTTTTCTTAATGCTATGGACACATTCATGAACTGTCCCTATAGCATCTTGTATTTGTCTCCCCTGGAGGAAACCCAACTTCTCATCTGAAAGAGATTTAGAGAGATAAGGTTTTATGTGATCTGCTATAACCTTTGATATAATCTTATAGCAAAGATTACATAGAGAAATCGACCAAAAATCTCCAAAGTGGTGGGGCTCGTTAACTTTTAGAATGAGTGTAATAAAAGTAGTATTTAATGCTCCTGTTATCATACCTTTTTGC
>ML800596.1:60197-78500 GCA_009831015.1 Picea engelmannii
GTTTTCCCTCTCAGTAATACAGGTATACATTGTACACTCCATATGATTTGACTATATATTATTTGTGGTTAGTCCCAATGATGAGCAGACTCCATATGCTTTGACTTGCACACACAATTTTGCAAGAGCTGTATATTATTTGTATATTATTTGTGGTTAGTACCCAATTTCTGAAAAATTATTGAAATTATAAATTATTTTCTTTATTTTCTCATCTGTAATGTATTATTTTATTTATTTTCATCTGTAATATATTATTATATTTATTTTCTTATGCAATGATCTGTATTTATTCAGATAGTAAGCGATGCTATAAGCTTTGTTCAGTTTTTTTTTACATTAAATTTCAGATGGAAGTTGTGAAACACTTTGTGTTTAAAAGGTAAAGGTCAGTTGTAATTCATTTACGGTTGATTTATAATGAAATGAGCTTGTTTGTACATTAAACAAAGTTTTGAGTGTGACTTTAGGTTTGGTAAATTTTGGATGATTACCGGTTTATAGTTATCCATGGAAATCGAAATATCATTTAATTTTGGATGATTACCATTTTATTCATATAAATCGAAATATCACTTAATTTTGGATGATTACCACTTTATAGTTATCAATGAAAATTGATATGATTTTTTTCTTTTATACGATAGTTTAAAAAAAAAATATCACTTAATTTTACCACTTTATAGTTATCCATGAAAATCGATATGATTTTTTTCTTGTATAAGGTCTATACGATAGTTTTAAAAAAAATATCACTTAATTTTGGATGATTACCACTTTTATAGTTATCCATGAAAATCGATATGATTTTTTTTTCTTGTATAAGGTAGTTTACAAAAGAAATATCACTTTATCACTTTATGGTTGTGAAGGGAAATTAATATGCTTTAAGTCTTTATCAAATATATTTCTTAAAGGATTTTAAGAAATATTACATTTTAAAGTTATGTATAGTTTTAAAAAAAATATCACTTAATTTTGGATGATTGCCACTTTATAGTTATCCATGAAAATCGATATGATTTTTTTCTTGTATAAGGTAGTTTACAAAAGAAATATCACTTTATCACTTTATGGTTGTGAAGGGAAATTAATATGCTTTAAGTCTTTATCAAATATATTTCTTAAAGGATTTTAAGAAATATTACATTTTAAAGTTATGTATAGAAATTGATATAATATTTTTTTTTATCAAGAAAATATATTAAATTTTATTTTCTCAAAAGTTTTTCTCCACTTTATAATAGTGTTTAAATAACCCAAGTTAATTTGGTTGAGTTGGTAAGTAGTTGTACCACCTTGATTTGTTGGTAGGCTTTTTCTATCATATCAAAATTGGGTGGTGTTGAATGATGTCTCTAGAGGGTTGAGATAGCATATCAAAATTGGGTGGTGTTGAGTGATGTCTCTAGAGGGTTGAGATAGCATAATAAAATTGGGTGGTGTTGAGTGATGTCTCTAGAGGGTTGAGATAGAGACAAAGGCTAGACAAGAGGCAAAAGGTGAGAATAAAGGGTGATACTAATAATGAGGACCATAATGAAACATATGGAACATTGCTTATTATCATGATCTTGCTCATTTATTCATAATGCACCCAATCCTTTGAGTATGATTTTTTTCTTTTTCAAAGATCTTTTATCAAAGAAAAAGATTAAATTTTACTTTTTCAAAAGAAAATGATTGAATATTTCTAAACACCTATACACATATTCTTGAGTGGCATTGAAGGGGCAAAGGAAAATGTCTTACTAATTGTGAAACTAATTATGTTATGCACACACACAATACATGTGGGAAGATTTGTTACTATTCAAGTTAGTTTACTATTCAAATTATTGTTTCACACACAATACATGTGGGAAGACTTGATACTACTCAAGTTAGTTTACTATTCAAATTATTGTTTCATGGGTTTTGAAAGTTTTTATAAATATGATTGCTTTTGGCATGCCCCTATGGAAAATGACATGCATTTGATTTGAAATATTAAACTAATAGAAAGTCACCATATTGAAACTTGTAAATAAACATATGTTTTAATATTAGTTTAGTATAAATTGATTCTATAAGTTTTAAGAATCTCTTAAAAAGAAAGAGCTGAAATTGCATGACATATAAAAGTAATGTATTTTTTTGAAATAGAGCAATAGATGTCTAATCTTATCTATACAAAATTGGGTGTATGAAATTAAGGACAATGTATTCTTTTGAAATAGAGCAATAGATGTCTAATCTTGTCTATACAAAATTGGGTGTATGAAATTAAGGACAATGTATTCTTTTGAGATAGAGCAATTATATATATCTCACATCTAAATCAGACATATGAAATTAAAAACAATGTACCCAATGTATTCTTTTGAGATAGATCAATAGATGTATCATCTTGTCATACAAAATTGGACATATGAAATTAAGTGTTTCAAAAACTAGGGTAATGCTGGAACACGTGGAATTTTTATTTTTACTATTTCAAATTCTATAATCCTAAACTAAGGTATCTAATACACATATAAGTATGTAGGTACAAAGCTTGAATTCAATGAAGTTAGTCATTTGGTCTTCTTGATAGAGATGACATAAAGGACTTGCAGCTATTGAATGACCAGGTACTCATTAACCTTTGTAATGGTTTGGAAATTGCGCATGAATATGTTGGATTTTGTTTTGTGGAGATCTATGAGAAAATTGTAGGATGTGAAAATATGAAACTATAGTGTGCATGGATGTTTGATGAATAGTTTTGGAAACAAAGGCTCACCAACTTCTATAGCTCCAATGCTATGTTCAATACTTTGTTTGACATATATATATTCTACACACATTTAAATAAAAGCCTATATCATAAAAATACAATAACACAAATTTCATGATATGTATATCTCATAAAAGACTTTTAAGATAGAGCCATATAATTCTCAACTCGTCCATACAAAATTAGACATATTAAATTTAGAATTTAAGTGAAAATTAGGTGTTTCAAAAGTTTTGGTATCCATACAACATGTGAGAATTTGAATTTTATTTTAAACTTTAAAATTTTTAATATTGAAGAGACTTTATTAACATACAAGTATGCAAGTATAGATCTTGAATTAATGTAATTAATCATATTCTTAAAGAAGACGACATTGTTAGCCTTATTGTATTTTGGAAGAAATTTAAGACACAACAACATACCACGAAAACCAATAAATAACTTAAATTTTAATTATAATATTCTAATATGAAATATCGAGAGGTAGTTTCCCCTATATGCTTTCATACTATGTAAATTTACATAGAATATAAAGTAATCAATAATTATGGTGTCCAAATCTAACTGAGTTTGATACATTTACTTTAAAAGAGATGTGGAACCCACACAACTTTAGTCTAAACTTCAAAAAAAAACATATCAATAAAAATACTCTCATTGTTCTCAAAAGGAATTCACCAATTATTGAAACTTATATGTACTCATGGTAAAAATAATATATTTTTTCTAAATTAAAAAGAAATATATTAAAAATGATAACGATATAAACTCCCAAATATATTGTGATTATGTTTTTTTAATTGATATGGAACCATGGACCTTGAATTAAACTCTTGTTTTCTTATATAACATTCAAAACATATAATAATCGTGTTTTTAAAATTGATATAGAGGTAGGTTTTTAACATTTATATAGAGGTATGGGTTTGCCATGTAACATATAAAATGTATGAAGTTTATGTTTTTCTTTGTTTTTTTTTTTTTGACGAAATCGGTTATGGATTATATTAAAAGGGTGGCCTGGCCACAGATTCAATTACAAAATAGGCCTCGAATCTCTTCGGGCCTTCCTTTACGAAAATCCCTTCTAATTCTATAGCTATATACTTTGAAACTGATCTAAACTTCTATAAACCTTCAACAGGTACAGAGTTATTTACATCAATGGCTTCTATACAAAATGCCATTTTGCTGAATTGATCTTACTGACAGACTGCTAGTAAGCTGGATTAGTTCATAGGGTCTTGTTTCCAGTCGTTGTTCAACTGAGCCATCTTTGCTTCCAGCTGATCGATTCTTTCTTCGAATTCTTGCTATGGATTCTTTAGTTCCTTATGCAGCTTATCTAGCTCCTCCGTGAACCCAATCTTTGTAGTGGTGATATCCGCCTCAAGCTGTTCCATTCTTCTACCAGCTTCTGAGTCCAGGTTCTCAAGGAAGTCCAGCTGGTACTGGAGCAGTTGCTTCAGATTTTCCAAAGCTTTATCCATTTCCTTTAGCCTATCTTCCGTGCTTGGTTTGTCGGTCGAAGATGAAGCCATTTCCGATTGCGCTTCTTTCTGCTTGCTTCTTGTCCTCTTCTAATGGATCCTTCACGCCTTCTCTGTCCCGGCTAGTCCTGCGAATTCGCCTTGAAACTGGAATGAGAAGGGAGGTTCGCCCTCTTTTTAAGTCCTGCTTCATGCCTTCTCATCATTGCCCTTTGATCTACAGGATTTGTGGGGGATGGGCGCGCGGATCTCTTGTCTCCCCCATATCTGAATCACTCCGTCTCATGGTACTGGAATGGTTCTCTCACCCAACCAGATCTTTGACGCGTTCTGGTCTTAAAGATTCCCCTGATTTCCTACATGCCGACATAGCTTGCAATTGAGTATGATAGAGAGCTCGGTGCGGAATTCAAGGGAGCTCCACGCTGGCTATCACTTCATTCACTTTCAGTACCCCCGGCTCTAGCAGCGTGCCTCTATTAGTTTCCTCATCCACCTCCCCATTCAAATCCCTTAACACATGAAGAACTTTATAAGATTTAAAATTCCTTAGAAGGAGGTGTATCTTGTCGAGAAGGTTATTTAGCATTACACTTGGAGTTTTAGAGTGATTATTTATGGCCTATATAATTACTTTGGAATCACCAATTATTGTCAAGTCCTGGATTCTGTGTTTTTTTGCTTGGATCAATCCTTGCCAGAGAGCCAAGGCCTCAGCTCTGTTGTTGGACTCTACTCCTAAGCCCAAAGCGAAGTGTATTGTTGTAGCCTCAGTGAGATTTTCAATTATCCCCCCTCCCCTAGCTTGGCCTGGGTTTCCTTTCGAGGCCTCGTCAAAGAAGAGGATAGGTGTGTTTATTCCACTTTTCCATTCGGCAAAAGCCTGCTTACTTTTCCTGATCTCCCAGTCTTCTTTAATTGGATTACTTGCTTTCCTGGCCTCGTGACCTTGTATCTTGAACTGGCTTAGCCAACGCTCCTCTTCTTCGTCCAGCTTATGATTCTTGATTGTAGTGCAGAGATAAGGAGCTGATTCACCAAAGAGAGCTTGAATTTTGGTGACGACTATGGTTGCACTTCTTTGGCTATCTCTGAAGATTCTATTGTTCCTTTCTAGCCAAAGGTTCCACAGGATAAACTTTGGAAGCACTTTCCACATCAAGAAGGCTTGGTTTTTCCCTTTGACAGCGAAGGGATAGAAAGAGTCCCAGAGGAGTAGAAGGCTACTTACATCAAGGGGAAGATTGAGGACAATTTGGGGGCCTGTTGCCATTATCCAGACTTCTTTTGAGAAAACACAATTTAATAGAAGATGATCTGTGGTTTCTTCTGCAAGAAGGCATAAGGGACACCTGTAGGGTCCTTCCCAGCCACGTCTTCTGAGGTTCTCTCCTGTTTGGATGCGCTTGTGTGCCAGGGTCTAGATGAAGAGATCGATTTTTGGGAGCGAGTTGGACTGCCAGATTGCTTTCCAGATTGTCGGATCAGGCATAACAGTGGGGACGTTGTTGAAGAGTTGGTATCCTTTTGCAGTGGTGTAGGCATTTGCTTTCCTTCCCCATCCTCTTTCATCCTTACCTTTCTTTTTTAAAGGGGCCTTCCCTTGAAGACAACTTTGGAGGGTGCGCCAATCTTGATCTAGAGCAGTAGGTCTGTTTGGCACTCGCCACCCTTGCCAAGATTGAAACTTATCTTCCCCCCAAATTGAGATGTCGGAGAGCGTAACAATGTTTTGACTGTCCATCCAGTCTTTGAGGCAATGGAGGTCCTGTCGCAACTCTAGGGGCGGGTCTCCCATAATCGAGTCTTTCCAGATTATGATTTTCTTACCATTTCTTGGCACCCATGTGAGGTGGGGGCTGAAGTGAGGAAGAGCCTTTTTGCAGAGTGCGAAGATAGGGGAGCCTTTCGTTTCTTTGCTAGGAAACTCTAAGATTCGATCCCTGGGCCCCCTAAAATATTTCCTCCATAGCGCAAGTTTGCTCCAAGAAGGTTTGCCAGTGACCATCTTCCAAAGCAGCTTCGCCCCTAAAGCCAAAATTTGAACTCTGGTTTTTTTAAAATTGAGCCCCCCTTCCAAGAAGGGCCTTGAAGTTTTTTCCCAGCTTATCAAATGCAGTTTTCTCTTTGCCTGCCTTCCTCCTTCCCACAAGAAGCGTCTTTGAAAGGCTTCAATTTTTTGAATTACGGTGGCAGGGGCTAACAACAACGAGGTTTGATAGATGGGGATGCTGGACACCGCAGATTTTATCAAAACTGCCTTCCCTGCTAAGTTTAGCCAGTTCGCCCCCCAAGAAGAAAATTTATTTTTTAGTTTTTCTACCAGATGGTTCCAGTGAGAGGCTCTAGGGGCAGCTTTAAAAATGGGGATTCCAAGGTATTTAAAGGCCTCCCAATTAGTGTGCCCTTCCATCCCTAGAATTCTTGTAATTCCCAACATCTCATTTGGCGTGATATTCCACCCGTAGATATGACTCTTGGCCTGGCTTATTTCACTTCCAGAGACTGCTGCATAAGCGTCTAGTTCTTCCTTAAATTTTTTTGCTATTATTGGACTTGCTCCTCCCAACAACAGAGTGTTGTCTGCGAATTGTGCATGGTTTATATCTTTCACCCCTTGCACTATTCTTAGTCCCTGGAGATTTTTGTGAATTTGGGAATTTCCCAGCTGGTAACTTAGGACTGATGCTTGGATTGCATAGAGCATGGGTGAAAGGGGGCACCCTTGTCTTAGACCCCTGGAGGCTTTGAAATTTTTTGTTACTTTCCCATTCACCAACGGGGCTATCCATGGTGATCCGATACAAGCTTTTATCCAGTTAACAAATGTTGAATCAAACCCAAACTTTCTCATGACTCCAAATAAAAATTCATGTCTAACTCTATCAAAGGCATTAGCGAGGTCCAGTTTTATAACCATACCTTTGTCTTTCCTTCGGACACTTGAATGAATAGCCTCTTGAACAAGGATGATGTTATCGGCAATATGCCTTCCTTTGACAAATCCGCCTTGATTTTCAGGAACGATGAGAGGGAGGAGCGCCTTGAGTCGGTTGGCTATAACTTTGGCGAGAATTTTATAGCTTGTGTTGCAGAGGGAGATTGGCCTAAATCGGTTGAACGAGAGTGCTCCTTTCTCCTTCGGGATGAGGGCCAGGAAGGATGAATTTGTGCTTCCCCCTAGCTTGCTGCTCTGATGCGATTTTTTAATCATTTTGGTTAGATCCTTTTTTATTATATTCCAGCATTGCTGATAGAATCTGGCAGTGAACCCATCCGACCCAGGGGCCTTGTCTGGGTTCATTTGATCCAGGGCCTCCTTTATCTCTTGCTGCGTTACCTCCCTTGTCAACTTGTTGTTGATATCCTCATTTATGAGCCTTGGGATAACGTTGAGAGGGTACCTCTGCTGGTCCATTTCTGTTCTTTGCGGTTCTTTGTAGAGCGCCTCAAAAGCTTCGAAGGATGCTTGTTTTATTCCCTTTGGATCTGCAATTGTTTTATTTTGGACTTGGACTTCTGTAACTGCCTTGTATTGTTTCCTTGCTTCCGATTGCTTGTGGAAATAGCTTGTGTTTTTGTCTCCCTCTTTCAGCCATAGGCTTCTTGATTTTTGCCTCCAATAGCTTTCCTCCTCTCTGTAGGCTTTGTGCCATTGTCTTTGTATGTTGTCCTCCTGTTGCAAGGTATTTGGCGTGACCTCATGATGCTCCATTTCCAACTGGTGGCTCTCGAGCTGTATTTGGGCTGCTATGCGCATGGCTATTGGACTTGGCTGGCTCTTTGCCCAAAGCTTTAGGGCTCTTTTTAGCCTTCTAATTTTTTCCTCCCACACATAAAAGGTCGAGCCATTAATAGCACTGGCCCAAGTTTTGGAGACTAGATCATAAAAGTCTTTGTCTTGTATCCAAGTCGGACTAAATCTGAAAGGAATGGGTCCTCTGACTTGGTCTTTTTTAATTTCTAGTCGAATAGGCTTGTGATCTGATACGCTGTGGGGCAGTATTTCTGCAATTGTTGTGAGTCCTAGTAGCAAGAGGGAGCTTTGAACTAGAAATATGTCTAGTCTGGCTGCTATGTGCCCAGGACCAATCCTCTTATTGGTCCACGTGTAAAGTCCTTTGGTCGATTTGATGTCTAGGAGGTCCCAGGCTGAGGCTAGGTCCTCTACCCATTCCCTAGCTGGGTCTCTCACTATGGAACCCCCTCTCTTTTCTTCCTGAGCTAAGGTTACATTTAGATCCCCGCCCAGAATGATATTGTTGAGATCATTTTGCTGAAGGTAGTCCTGTAAGGACTCCCAACAATGTTTTTTTTCCCCCAGATGTTGCGGTACATAGATATTAAAGACACTTACCTGGTAACCCGAGTCTTTATGAAGGAGTTTGGTGTGAATCCAGTGCATGTGTGTGTCAGAACTGATTAGGTCTATTTTGGAGGCATTCCACAATGTTCAGAGTCCTCCCGAGGCACCTCTGGCGTTTTCAGCTACTCCTTGGCTTCCTTTCCATACGTTCAACAAAGTTTTAAGTGCGTCTTGCTGGCTCATCTTGGTCTCCTAGAGCAGGAGGATATTTTCTTTTGAGGCTTTAATAATATCCTTAAGCGCTTCTTCCTTCCTTTTGCTGCCCATTCCTCTACAGTTCCAGGAGGTTATGATCATTATAAACCTTGGGGGGAGGGATGGCCTCCTTGGGAGGCTTTGGCTTGCTTTCTTGTATGTCGAAGGCTGATCAACTGCTTGATGGTGGGTTGTGATCCGTTGAGGATGTCTTTGTAGGTTTCCTGGTCTCTTTCAGCTTTTTTTGTTTTCCTGCCTCTTCCTGTTTTCTTTGGAGTGACCCAAACCTCGGTTGCCTCGTCCGAGTCGCTGCCTATTGAGATCTCCCCTTCCTCTATGTTCTGACTGCCTTCCACCCTTTGTGGGGAGTTATTTTTCTCCATGTCTTCTTTTGCTGGATGGTTCCCTTTGTCCTCGGAGTTCTGGTTTCCTTTTGCTCCTTCTTGTGCATCTTTACTTGGATCTGGTTCCCCTTCTTCTACTTCTTTTGCCAGTATACTGAAGCTGTTCTTAGTTTCCTTGGTCCCTAAAGTTTTGGCTTGCGGCGGAGCTGTCTGTTTGTTTCTTTGCCCTTTCGCTTTGGATTTCCCCTTCCGGGCCTGTTGCCAACCTTCTTCCCCTTCTTTCTCTGTGGGAAGGTTCTTTGGATAGTTCCTTTGGAAGTGGCCATATTCGTGACAACCTCTGCACTTGAACGGGAGTTGTTCATAATCCAACTTTTGGAAATGGTGCCAGTCCCCAACCTTTAGTTTTATTGCCTTGGGTAGACCTACCTCCAGATCAACCTCCACACAGATCCGCGTGCAGGAGTATTGGTCTCTGGGCTCTGCTCGGTCAATATAGTGCCCCGGTCCATTCCCTATTGCTTGAAGTGAGGTTGTGTTCCAGCAATGAATCGACAGATTGGGAAGTCTTACCCAGACAGGGACATACTTGGGGACTTCTGAGACAGGGTCAAAGCTTTGGGTCCAACGATTTAAGTAGAGTCCTTGGGTGCCCATGAAGTACAGACCATTTCTGAAGATCAAATCTCTATCCTCCTGGGAGATAAATTTGAAAATGAAGTATCCTCTCCCGACCGCATAGCACGTGACACTATTTGTGATCAGCGGTCTCTAGTTTCGCTGTATCCAGTTGTCTGTGGATCTGGTTGAGGGCCAAAGACCCATGAACTGACCTACAAGTCCCCGTTCAGAGAGGGATAGGGCTACTTTCATTGGAAGTTCGGGCAGCAGATCAATCTCTGGAATAACGTCTAGTTTCTTGACAAAGCTTGGGGGCGCTGAAGAGGTCGTCTTCTTGCTGCATGTTGCAACCAGCTTCCGAAAGGAGGTGGAGGGGGAAGGAGGGGGCGGCGACTCCCCTCCTTGAGCTTCCATGGCGGCTCTCGAGAGAACCCTAGGCTGCTTTACCAGGGCGCGATATCAGAAGCTAAGCCAAAATTAGTCTAACCTGCGAGACTTGTCTCTGTGTATATCATTCAAGACCATGTTTTTCTTTGTTTATATGGAAATATGGCCAATTTAGTTAGATCATTGTTTTTGGAAAGGTTCATAAAATAAAACAATGTTCAATATTTTAGGTTGCTTTCCATTATTATTTTTCTATGCTTAGGGAATATTAAAATTGTTTTGTGTTGGTATTTGTGCAAGAAATTAACCATTATTCTATTGAATCACCCACAATTTATCTAAAGTTTTCATTAAAAATTGCTTTCAGCTCCATCTTATTGCAAAATCTCTTCACTTTTTTGTAATTTGGAATTGAGGGTAGTCATTGTAGTTGATGCATGTCTCAGAGAACATTTTGAGTAATAACATGCATTTATCTATGTGGCATATATGTCCATGTTGAGGAACCTGCCATACCATATTCCAAGGTTCTAGTGCCACTACCAATTCTTGCAAAAGCTCCAATCGTCTAATTTATTCCATGTCATTTGTCTTGGTCCTTATCATTCTCTTCCACGTAACCTTCAGCGTGGTTGTGTAGTTTGCAATAGTAGTTTCTTCTAAATCAATGCTTCACCTCCACTAAATGAGGAGGATGTTTCTCAATCCATCATCCACTGGGGAGGTTAGGGCGTGGCCTTTATCTCAATCTATCTAACTATGTTGCTAATTTAGTGTGATGACAATTATATAGAAAATTTGCACAAAACAAATTTCTTAATGTAATAAAACTCTCGATATTTGAACTTCCATAGAAATGAAAGAGAGAACACTTGATATTTTAACCATCATGAAGGAGGGAAAAAACATCATATATTAGACATTATAATCCATAGTAGCATGATGCACGATTTTTGATAGGATATAATGAACATCAATACTACAATAATTCTAATGCATACTCTAGCGCAAATCTTGTATACTTAGACAATTGTTAACAACTTAACACTTAGTCATATATAAGCATACATCCATGAAATAAAGAGAAATCTTGTGAAACAGATAAGAGAAACACAAATATTGTGCAGGTGGCACAAACTGTGCCTAACAATTAGCTAAGTCTTTGTTATTGCGAAATAGTTACAAAATGATCTCTACTGGCTCAGTTTACAACTAGACAGAGTCACACAACTCGCCTCACCTCACCAAGACACTCATACATAGATTCGTCACACCAAGACTCTCCATCACAATCTTCTGCTGTGCACCTCAAACATGCCCTCAACTGCAGAGTTGTCGTCTCTTCTTTATTGCAAGGCTTCACACAAACTTGCGGTTCTATCTCCTAGCATGCCTCCTCAGACCTACGATAAGAATTCCCCTAATCTCATCCAAAAATAAGGTCACCCTAAATCTTCCCACAGAATCACCTCAAGGTAGCACAAGTTCTCCCATGTGGAGCGACTTGGCTGCTTGAGGAATTTTCCCCCTCTTTATATAATTCTGCCTTAGAATCACATAGTTGTTCTTGCTCTCCTTGTTCTTCGAAATATGCCTTCCTTGGTTGTGCACCCTTGTTCCATTATAGGGACCCCAAAGGTCATCATCACGAACCATCACATCCTTTTGGGGTGTTGCGCCCCTTCGTGAACCCATGTGTCCAAACGAATCTTCGCGCCCCTTCGCGGACTTGGTTTCCCAAACAAATCGTTGCACCCCTTCATTGACCTAGTCGCCAAAATGAACCCATGCGCTCTTCAACTGTCATGCTCCTTGGGGTTGAAACACCCCAACCTTGGTGTGCTCCTCATGCCTGCGTGCCCTAATCTCTTGGTCACTTCATACTTGTGCATGCCCCTTGGCATGTTTGCATGCCCAAGGCACCCACTTTCCCAACTAGTGCAACACTTGGGTGTTGGAGAAACCCTAAGTTTCATCTTCTTGAGGACTTGGGCGAGGGTCTCCGTACCCATTTAGTCGAAGACCTTACATCCTCCCCCACCTCAAGTCATTGTAGTCCTTGGAAACATCCAAAAAATCTATGATCTCTACCTAGACTCATGCCCCCATTACAACTAAGTTTGTTGGAAACCCCAAATTCTATTAGATTGGAAACCCCAAGTTTCCACAAACCAAACTGTGCAACACCCAACTCTACACAATCTGCTGCCTGAGTCAATACAATCACTTAATCCAACTCCAAGGATGAAATTCACCCAACTCTACTAGACTATCTTGCTGTGATGTTGCTACCTTGCTACTCTTCGATTTTGTTGTTGCTATTGCTGCTTACTACAACATACTATTTTCCACTTCTCTTCAAAATTTCATTGAAGTGTTGAGCTCCTCATGGTTCACTATTATGAACATACTTCAACCAACTCTACCATGTCTCCTCACATTGCAAGTCTCAAGTATTGTACTAGTTGGGTGATCAATCAAACCGTGACGTCCAAGTCTTGAGATGTGCCTCCCCATTCTTGAACTTAGTCTTTTTTGTTGCGTCTCTGTCATTCCGCCCAACTCCAAAGACTAAGGAAAGTATCCACCTTTGCCTCACTACTGCTGCCATCATCCGATCTTCGTCAAGGAGATCATCCACAATGTCTAACTGTTGCACTTCAAACCTACTGATCCGTCTGTACTCTTGACCCACTTGTCATGTTGTTGTTCTTGCCCACGTTGTGAACTAGTTGAATGGCCACTCCAACCATCACACTCCTTGATACTGCACACCCTCATGCAAAGCTGGTCACTTCCTTTCGTAATTTGGTCCATCCACACAACCCTTAGACCAAGGAAAGGTCTCCCCTCACCTTGATGCATTATGAAGTCACCCTAAAACAAAGTCTTTTGCATCAACTTGACTCCATTATCCACCTCATGGAACAATTAACCAATCTTTGCACCAAGAACTGCACATCCATATATCATTTTCCTCATTGCTTCATCACCTAGCCATGTTGCAATATGCATGTCTGCACAATCCTCCAAACGAAGGCAAGTCCTCAACTTGCCTCCTTTCATCAATTCACCTCTTTGTAACTCAACATTTGCAATCAATGTGGCCAACATGCCTACACTCCTCAAACGTCCCAACGAAGGGTCCAAAGTGATCAAAGTAGAGTGAGTCACCTCAAAGAACTTCCACGCCTTAGGCATGTTCGCACCGATACTTTTTCCAACTCCAACCAACAACCCTCCAAAATATTTGAGTCTTCGCACAATCATCTACAAGTCACCAAGGTGTGTTATGCCTCATCCAATGTCCTATACCAAAGGTGAGAGAACACCACCCAAGTCACTTGGTCTGCGTTCTTCCCATTTAGGTTGACTGCCAACAATTCTTGGTTGACTTCTCTATCGACTCCATCCATCTCCTAGATTGGAACTGCCTTGCACCGCCTGCAAGCGTTCAAACTTTAGCATTGTCATCGCGACTGTCAATTCATTGCATGACCCAATGAATCTAGCTAAGGCACCAAGCACCAAGGAGCTTCATCCATCCTCTCAAAATCGACACATCTAAACCTCACTACCTACTTTAGCACATCGATTTGTCCAATGCGCCTCATCAAAGAGTTAGGCAACATCCTCCAAACACCTCCACGATTGCATCCAAATCTGCCTAAGTTCACCACATGACTCGTTCAAGCATGTCACCCCAAGCTCTCCACACATTCTCCCAATCAAGATGTCCCAACCGCTACATGACTTCTTTGAATTTGCACCACTTGAGTCACCCTCAAGTATGTCGATATTCACTACATAAACATATTACACTTGAACCACCAAGTCATCTGATTTCCCTTCAAAGAACTCACTGAAACACTTAGGAAATGCAAGAACTCAAAAGAAACCATATCTTTCCAATGACATCCTTGGCTACACCCATGGTTCATGTCTGTTGTCCTCGAACTGTACTTTCCCAATCCACCGACTCTTTGCATGAGCTCCCCTAAATCACCATCCACAACTCCACAAACCTGCAATACCTTCATTGCGATACAAGGTTGAGTCCGCCCACCCACTTCATAAATCCACCTAAGTCCCAAAATTTGCATGCAACCAACCAAACTCATCTCCAGTTTATTTCCATCTCCACACCTTGATTGCTTCCACTTCAAGGCACCATGCGTCCACCACCTGACTATCAAGTCATATTGTTGCTAATTGACTATTGTAACTCTGCGAAGAGCTACCTCATTCGAAGGTTGTGGTCGACCCACTCATCCAACAACCCAACTCAACTCAATTATTGTTCTTGGTGATGCATGACATGAAGATGTCATGATGGAAACATGCCCAACCAACTACCTACTGCGGAGCTACTCTAGGTCGCCTCAAGTCATTCACCAACTTGCTACAACCTAGAATTGGTCTCCTTCATTTCTACAGCTAGATTTGCGACAAGTCATGCGACAGATATTACGTTCATTTGCCTTTCCCAAGTGCTCGGTTCAATACCCAATGAACTCTGCGCTTGGTCTCTCCAAGGTGTGCACAACAAGTCTGACACTGACTTTCATCACACATAAAACCAATCAAGTTTGCGGCCAAAATGCCTCCACAATCAAGTTTGCGACAAGTTTTGAGATGAACTCTATGATCACCCACATTTTCCAAGTGCTTCATCTCACCACAAACTCTACTCTTGGTCTATACAAGGTGTGCGCCCAGACAAACCTTCCACCACACCATCAACTGAACCTCTGCTGTAAGTCTGATGCAAAATTTATGATGAACCAGTTCGCTCCACGGAACGGTTCACCAAGTCTATGAATGTTCCCATTGAATATAATTTGCAATGAAATTCCTTCAGAGTTCATTCAAGTACCATATATCATCAATATAGTGGTGAAGATCTCACCAACCCTTCATCAAAATCTGCAAGGAACAAGACCTGATACCATCTATCGTCGAGATAGAGATGAAGAGCTCACCAACCCTTAATCAAAATATCCAATGAAAAAGATCTGATACCATCTTTCATGTCCCCACAATGTGCCTAGCCAGATCTTGTGATCATGCACATCTTGAGGGCGTGCGACATTGCAACATTTTTCACTTGGCTACTTGACAACACCAAGGACACTTTGTCTAGACTATGCCTTTTCACCTAGAGCATACCCATACTCTGTTATAGGATATCGACGAGTCACACTCCTACTCTAGTGCAACTCTTGTATACTTAGACAATTGTGAACAACTTAACACTTAGTCATATATAAGCACACATCCATGAAATGAAGAGAACTATTACGAGACAAACAAGACAACCAAAAATATAGTGCGGGTGGCACAAACCGTGCCTAACACCCGACTAAGTCTTTGTTATTGCGAAATAGTTACAATATGAGCACCATTGACTTAGTTTACAACTAAGCAGAGTCACATGAATCACCTCACCTCACCAAGACACCCATACACAAATGCATCACACCAATACTCTCTATCACAATCGTCTACGCAACCTCATGCGGTGCACCTCAAGTGTGCCCTCAAACACATACTTGTTGTCTCTTCTCTGTTGTGAGGCTTCACACATACCTGTGGTTCTGTCTCCTAGCATGCCTCCTTAGACCTATGACAAGATTTCCCCCAAACTCAGACAAAGCGAAGGTTTCCCCAACTCTACCCACAAAATCACCTCAAGGTAGCACAAGTCCTCCCATGTGGAGCAGCTTGGCTCCTTGAGGGAGCTTGCCCCTCTTTGTTTAAGTTTGCCTCAGGATATTAGAGTTGTTCTTTCTCTCCTTGGTCTTCCAAATCTGCCTTCCTTGGTTGTGCGCCCTTGTTCTCTTATAAGGACTCCAAAGGTCACCACCATGAACTGACGTGTCCTATGGGGGCGTCACGCCCCTTCGCGAACCCATGTGTCCAAACAAATCGTCGCATCCCTATGTGGACCCAGTCGTCTAAACAAATCGTCGCACCCCTTCGTGGACCCAATCACCCAAATGGACCCATGCAGTCGTCAACCATTGTGCCCCTTGGGACTGGTGCGCCTCAACTTTAGTGCGCTCCTCATGTCAGTGTGTCCCAATATCTTGGTCGCTTCATACTTGTGCAAGCCCCATTGGCGTGTTTGCATGCCCAAGGCACCCACTTTCCCAACTAGTGTAACACTTGGGTGCCGAAGCAACCCCAAGTTTCGTTACTTTGAGGACCTGGGTGAGGGTCTCCACGCCCATCTAGCCGAAGACCTTACACCTATGATAGTGACTAGATGTTTTTGAAGATAAGCACTAAAACAACTATTATAATAATAGTATTATCATTTCCCAAAGGTGCAAAGTGAGGACACTTGTACACTTTGTTAGTTAAATCCACAAAATAAGCCAAGGCCATTTTCTAAGCAACAAGAATATGATAAGAATTTTTTTATTTTTATTTTGAATAGTTGTAATTGTTGCATTACCTTATACAAATAGAGTAAATGGAAGTAATAACAACACAATAATAAATGCCATGTACACAAGTAAATTCATTGAAATAATCTCTTCTACCTCATAGACAAGCACAAGTCCATGGACAATTGACTTCAGTGCTCTATCAATAGTTGGAGCTAAGCAAACTAGAAAACCAAAAAGGTGGAATAATGTGTCATTGTTGCTTGAAATAACAATGCCAACTACCTCATGCATCAAGGCCATATAAATGAAGGCTCCTTTTACATTTTATTACGAATGTATATATTACTATGAAGATAAGAGTTGTGGCACTCATAACTTGATTGAAGGAGACTCTCTTTCATATTTGATGCCAAGCGATATTTCATGCTTACATGCTTTGGCCTACTTGGTTTTAATATGTTTAACAAAAAAATTGAGAGCCCTTGTACAAAATAGAAAGCTCTATTACCCTTGATGTTGTAATCTATTGTCTATTTTGTTATTTTTGTGCTCTTATGGTGGTGAAAGAAGCCATTGTAAGAGGCTATAACACTAAAATTATAGATAAATACTAACTATAGCTATTGAGATAACCCAAAAGCATTGAAGAACTTCATTTCAAATGTGCCTGAATTCAAAATCTCATCGGTAATCGTATATTTAGAGCCTTGGTATACATTCATGTAGAACACCTTGTGCCTTCTATGTCAAAGGCATGTAAGGTAGCACAAGTCATGACCTAATTTTGTTGACATGATACAAACTAGCATACCCCCTAAGCGAGGGAATGAGAATGCCAAAGTAATGTGAGGGAGGTTTCACCACTCCGTTCATTGGGCAGACAAACAATGTTTGACATTGCAACCTTTTACCTCAAACCTTTCTACCCACCTAAATAGTGTGCCCACTACCATCACATTGCAACCTTTTACCTCAACCCTTTCTACCCACCTAAACAGTGTGCCCACTACCATCACATTGCAACCTTTTACCTGAACCCTTTCTACCTACCTAAAGAGTGTGCCCACTACCATCCATAAGAGAAGACCTTACATAAAGCTCCTAAAACACCATCTATCTTCCCCTCGATACATGCATCTAAATACTTATTTTAAGTTTATATGTTTCCTCTATTTTTTTATATACTTTATATTTATAAAGTTTATATTTTTCTTCCATATATAAATATTTATATATTTGTATTTAAAATATATAGTATTTAATACTACAAACATCAAAATTTAAAAATAAAATCTTATTTATTATATATATATGATTAATATAAGATAATAATATTATAAAATTTAATATATATTAAGTTTATAAAATTTAATATGTAATAATAGTGTTATAAAATTTAATATATAATAAATGTAATGTGCAAGGATCTCTCCAACAGGCAGTCTGCCTTTCTCTCCAATCATCCAATGTTTGGCCTTGCTTCTTCTCCATTAAATGAATTCCTGTTTGGGATCCACCTGTAGACCTCATAGGAGACGAAAATGTGAAAGAAACCACATCCATGCTGTTGCTACAACTCTGAGAATCCTGCTGAGTATTCTATTCACCTCTTTTGATTCCTTCTCTATAGGTTTCAGTGCTTTTTGAACACTCCTGCTTGCTATAGATTGGACATTGTTTGTTTGAGGCCAAAATGTATGTTATGGGTATCCATGCAGCTGAGGCCAAAATGTATGTTGGGGAT
>ML800596.1:78901-88948 GCA_009831015.1 Picea engelmannii
TGTGATTGTAATAAACATATCTGGACTTCATATGGGACTAAATTTTTGTTTCACCTCACTCATCGTCGTTAAGATCCATTGGCACTGCTAGCCATCCATCCCGGCACGGCCCTTCCACTGAGATCTGATATCGAATTCTGACAGCAATATCATGGCCTTCAACCTAGTATATGGAGCCTTGGGTAAGCCGATTATAGAGCCTTCCATCAACAAAACATTGCATTTTTTTTATTTCGTGGTCCATTATTCTTCTTCACCATTGTCTTATTCTTCCCCTTGCCTGTACTGTGAGACGAATTTCCCTCCTCCAGATTATAATGACCCTCGCTTTCTTCATCCTCGTCGATGAAAGAATTATTGTTTACTGCGTGATTTCTTTGCATGAGTTCCGGTAAGCTCATGTCCATCTAAGGCTGAGACCGAACAAATGGAAGCATTTCATAGTATGTGTAGCTTGTGTGTAACTAATTAGTAAGCACAGGGAAGCCTCTCCAAACTCTCAAATGAACGCAGATGGATGTGTTCGAGGTTTGTTAAATCCCCGAAGGATTCTGGCAGTGACTCCATTTGTGTGAAACCAGTCAACACCAAGCTTTTCAACGACTGCAGATGACAGAACTCATCTGGGAATTTTAACATTGGCACCGGCAACCATTAATCATAATTAATATTACCCGGTACTGTACAACACACAACCATAGTTTCAATGTGCTCGAGCTTCACTATCGACTTCGGAATATTTGACAGGGGCTCCAATGATAGTTTCTCAACGGTACATATCTTCTTACAAATCTCTGTATTTTTAATCTATCAGATATCTCTATTATATCTTCATAATTGATTAACATGATATATATATTTTTATGAATGAGGGATCGAGAGCAGGCAGGATATGGGCAGGTCACAACATGAAAGTTTTCGATGCCAATCAGATACGTAAAGCCTTCCACAGAATAGGCCTGCGTCTGCCTGTGGAAGCTGGGATAATTGACACTCTTCTATTGAACCAATGTTGGCTTCGAGAACCATCCTCTTAACCTCTTTCGAGGCTTTCCACTGTTTCCTATATGAAATATCACCACCGGTAGCCGACGAAGGAAACACCTGTTTCTGTACTAAGCCAAGACTACTATCAACAAGCTTAGAAGAACTCTAGTTCAACAATAAGTCCCCTAGAAAATCGGCATGGTGAGCTTGAGGAACCGATAGCTTGATTGACCAAAGGAATACGAGCGGCTCCGGGAGTAAACTTAGGGTTCAAGTTAGGATGTTGAGTGATATGATCGACATTAACCGCAAGAAAGTATCAAAAGACGGAGTGTGTGTTGAATATGAGGAACCGATAGCTTGATTGACCAAAGGAATACGAGCGGCTCCGAGAGTAAACTTAGGGTTCAAGTTAGGATGTTGAGTGATATGATCGACATTAACCGCAAGCATTTGCCACAAATCATCTGCAAGCTCACTTAGCATATCCTGTACCTCCACATTAATAGAGTCGAGCCTTGAGGTGGCCATCTGGAACCCACTAAACAAAACCTCTCGGGAATAAACTAAGAAATTAATGTGAGAAAAGACCCCACCTTCTCGAGAAAAAACAACAAGTAAGTGCTCTGATAGAGGAGACAGTAGAATAATGGCGCTAAAAATAAACGGTGCTAACAAACCTAACAAACCAGTTCAGATTCCAAACAAGGAAAAAAAAACTAGTCACATAGATTAACCACCTCTAACCGAAGATACAATGGCTGGACTAGATGGCCAAAGCAATACACTGAAAAAGTCTAAAGGAGAATGTAACCCTGTGAAGTCTTCAATCATGGCGTCCCTGGTTTATTCCCACCTTCTGAAAAATTGAAAAATCGCTCCAAAACGGTCCTCCATTGGTCCTCATTAATGTTCATTAAAATAATTATATACTTATAACAATGTGGCCCAACTTTAAAATTAATTAGGTTTAGTTTCTTAAGATTATGTAGTAAGTGGAAAAAAATGTTACTCTCACGATGAGTGGAGTGTCCACTCTAAATATTGAACATTTCAAAATCTTAGTTAGTTCTGATACAAAATGGAGTGGGCTAACTAGGGAGCAATCTTCCCTCCCTAGTTACTTTACGGCAGGGCCTCCGAGTCCCGATGGTGCGGTTTTAAATTTTCGGCCAATCCATCTGGGTTGGTTTAAAATGGGTCAAAACCCTTGGGGTATAACTCTGAAATGCATGGAACTTTGATCCATAATGGTATGTTTGCTCCTAAATTAGCCTACTCCATACAAAATGAAGTGGGCTAACTCCGGAGCAATCTTCCCTCCCGAGTTACCTTTCCGTCCTCCGAAAATGCAGTTTTAAATTTCTGGCCAATCCAAAACTCTAGTCGATTTTCTAAGCATCTGAATAAGCATCTGGGTTGGTTTAAAATGGAGCAAAACCCTTAAAGTATGATTCTGAAATGCATAAAAATCTAGGTTGATTTAAAATGGAGCAAAACCCTTAAAATATGATTCTGAAATGCATAAAATTTTAATCTATGCAAAACTGAAACTGCCCTTAAAAATCTAAAAATCTAACCGGATTCAGATTTTTTTTTGGCTGGCAAAAAGGGTCTGTTTTCTCCCGAGTTATATATGTTGGAGTGCCTTACAGAGTCAGGAAAATGACAACTCCCCATCAGGTACGGCATTGACCATCGTCAATGAGCACCCACCTACACAGCACTTTATGCTTAATGCTTATTGACGCCCTAAGTGGTGCCATCGGTGAAAATGAGGAACTCCGTATCAGTAGTATTGCCATCGGTTGAAGTCGTAGGATCGAATGTTCAGATCGAGTTCGAAGGGGGCACTCCATCAGATAATCTCAGTTGAAGTCGTAGGATCGAATGTTCAGATCGAGTTCGAAGGGGGCACTCCATCAGATAATCTCACAGAGGTACGCAAGAATATGTATAAATTGGTGTAAAATTGGTAGATTGCTTCGAAAGCTAAGAGGTAGAGCACAAGTTGCTTCCGTTGATCGTCTGTGAAGACCAAAAATCCCCCACAGGATGGTCTGATCTGAAAAATGGACTGGGGAAATAAGGCCTTAAGCCAAGAAATTGAATAAGCCCTATGTTACCGATTGATTAGAGAGTAGTGATATGAGAGTTTTTAATCAGCGTTGCTCAGTATTTGACAGGATAAAAACGGGACCAATATTTGGTTAAGCACACCAGTCGCTTCTGCTCAGTTTTCGAGCAAAGTTCATTAACTGCATCCCCTTCCGATGGCGTCGCAACATCTCTGAAATTTCTCTATAAATTCATTTAAGGAACTTGACAGTCTGTATTTCGTATCGTTGATTTGCCACTGATAGCCAGACCCTCTTCGCTGATTCCGTGCCCGTGTTCATAAAATTCTTTTCTTGTCAATTAAAGCTTTCGGTAGAGGATTTCAGTATCGATTGCGAGGCAAAGCAAATCATGCTCCTGCTGGTAAATTCAATGATCAAGATTTCAGTAACAGCATGGTTTGCTTTTCCTCCGCAATTGATACTCACAAATCCTGCCGAGGAGCACCGGCACGGATTCATTGGCGCGACGGTGAGGCATAGCGGAGCACCACTTGGATACAAGGCATCGAGTTTTCTCCATTTTCATTCAATACATGTTAATTTTCTCTTTGTTTCAAATTTTTTCCTATTTATTGAGGGACAGGGTTTTACCTTGTTTAGCTTGCACAGAGGATGAAAACTGTACCAGGGCAGCTATTATGGGAGATCTGGGAGATCGTGAAGCAGAACAACTCTTTCCTTGTGAAGCAGAACAACAAAAATAGCACCAAGGGCCAGTTCAGCGAAGACACCAATCATCTCTACCACTTCACTCATTTAAGTTTTCAGGTATGGCTTCTCATTTCCGTTTCTGTTTAAGTTTGTGGGTATATTTTGAACTGTTTATTTGCTTGGTACGGTCATTTGTTTTTGAAGTCTCAACTGAGACTTCAAGAAGAAAGCACAAAAATGCATTAAAATGGAGATTGCAGACTCCAAGGGAACAACTTGCTGCCTCGGACCTTGATTCTCCATAAGCTTTTAAGGTTCTTTGCTGTGCAGGAATTTATATTTAGCTGCAATTTTTCAATGATGCAAAGTTGTTGCAATATTTTGTTCATAAAGGTGCTGGTTATAGCCCCGTGTGAATTTGAATAAAGGTTTAGACAACTCTTGGGGTTTTCCTTCCCTGCTGTTTGTGTTTTAGGGATCAATCCATTAACTCTTGATTTGTTCTTTGGCAGTTGAACCATATAACTATGTTCTTCCTAATTGTTCTTTGGCAGGCTAACCATATAACTCTGTTCTTCTTCCAACCTGAAAACAAGACGAGGTGCTCACATACTATGGGTAACTAATGTCACCCGAAGTGTGCTGAGCCTTGGCTGGAGGAAAATTTCGAAGATGAAAAGCATGGAACTGTGCAGGTAAATTGCATGTCCTTTAATCCGCCTTACAAACACCTTAAATGCTAGAATTGGGGACATTGGAAGTCCAGAGAAGTTGTTTGCTTCATTGGATTCCTTTGTAACGGGGAACAGCTATGACACAGACGAGTTTGTTGAAAGCAATGTGCAAAAGTATGCATGAAAATAGAAGTTGATTGCTTCATTGGATTCCTTTGTAACGGGGAACAGCTATGACACAGACGAGTTTGTTGAAAGCAATGTGCAAAAGTATGCATGAAAATATTTCTGGGAAATTTCTGAGAATTAACGTTCAAAGTAAACTTCTTTCACTGTAACTTTTCATTGAAAATAATATTTATTGGAAATTTCTGGGAATTAACGTTCAAAGTAAACTTCTTTCACTGTAACTTTTCAAAAAACATTTGCTATCCATCTGGTATTAAAAAGACATGTATTCTGGTTTTTCTTTTCRCTGTAACTTTTCAAAAATCATTTGCTATCCATCATTCAATGCCACACAAATGGTATTAAAAARACATGTATTCTGTTTTTTTTTTTCACTGTARCTTTTCAAAAAGCATTTGCTATCCATCATTCAATGCCACACAAATGGTATTAAAAAGACATGTATTCTAGTTTTTCTTTTCACAAACAATTGCAGTTGATTCATTACCCTTACCATGTTGGTTTTCCCTCCCAGTAATACAGGTATACATTGGTTTTCCCTCCCAGTAATACAGGTATACATTGTACACTCCATATGCTTTGACTTACCATGTTGGTTTTCCCTCTCAGTAATACAGGTATACATTGTACACTCCATATGATTTGACTATATATTATTTGTGGTTAGTCCCAATGATGAGCAGACTCCATATGCTTTGACTTGCACACACAATTTTGCAGGAGCTGTATATTATTTGTGGTTAGTACCCAGATAAGCAGTGGCCAATTTCTGAAAAATTATTGAAATTATAAATTACTTTATTTATTTTCTCATCTGTAATATATTATTTATTTATTTTCATCTGTAATATATTATTCTATTTATTTTCTTATGCAATCATCTGTATTTATTCAGATAGTAAGCGATGCTATAAGCTTTGTTCAGTTTTTTTTACATTAAATTTCAGATGGAAGTTGTGAAACACTTTGTGTTGGAAGGTAAAGGCCAGTTGTAATTCATTTATCGTTGATTTATAATGAAATGAGCTTGTTTGTAAATTAAACAAAGTTTTGAGTGTGACTTTAGGTTTGGTAAATTTTAGATGATTACTATTTTATAGTTATTCATGGAAATCGATATGGTTTTTTTTCTTCTCTAAGGTAGTTCTTTAAGGTAATTTACAAAAGAAATATCACTTAATTTTGGATGATTACCATTTTATAGTTATCTATTGAAATTGATATGATTTTTTTCTTCTCTAAAGTAGTTTAGAGAAAAAATATCACTTAATTTTGGATGATTACTACCTTATAGTTATCCATGGAAATCGATATGATTTTTTTCTTCTATAAGGTAGTTTACAAAAGAAATATCACTTTATGGTCGTGAAGGGAAATTAATATGGTTGGAGTCTTTATCAAAGATATTTCTTAAAGGATTTTAAGAAATATTACATTTTATAGTTATGTATAGAAATTGATATAATATTTTTTTTAATCTTTTTTTATCAAGAAAATATATTAAATTTTATTTTTTCAAAAGCTTTCCTCCATTTTATAGTAGTGTTTAAATAACCCAAGTTAACTTGGATTTGGTTAATTTGGTTGAGTTGGTAAGTAGTTGTACCATCTTGATTTGTTGGTAGGCTTTTTCTATCATATCAAAATTGGGTGGTGTTGAGTGATGTTTCTAGAGGGTTGAGATAGCATATCAAAATTGGGTGGTGTTGAGTGATGTCTCTAGAGGGTTGAGATAGAGACAAAGGCTAGACAAGAGGCAAAAAGTGAGGATAAAGGGTGATACTAATAATGAGGACCATGATGTAACATATGGAACATTGCTTATTATTATGTTCTTGCTCATTTATTCATAATGCACCCAATCCTTTGAGTATGATTTTTTCTTTTTCAAAGATCTTTTATCAAAGAAAAAGATTAAATTTTACTTTTTTAAAAGAAAATGATTGAATATTTCTAAACACCTATACACATATTCTTGAGTGGCATTGAAGGGGCAAAGGAAAAAGTTTTACTAATTGTGAAACTAATTATGTTATGCACACACACAATACATGTGGGAAGACTTGATACTATTCAAGTTAGTTTACTATTCAAATTATTGTTTCACACACAATACATGTGAAAAGACTTGATACTACTCAAGTTAGTTTACTATTCAAATTATTGTTTCATGGGTTTTGAAAGTTTTTATAAATATGATTGCTTTTGACATGCCCTTTCAAACTATGACCCCTATACTAGTCATAGTTTGAAATATTAATAATAGAAAGTCACCACATTGAAACTTGTAAATAAACATATGTTTTAATATTAGTTTAGTATAAATTGATTCTATAAGTCTTAAGAATCTCTTAAAAAGAAAGAGCTGAAATTGCATGACATATAAAAGTTATGTATTTTTTTGAAATAGAGCAATAGATGTCTAATCTTGTCTATACAAAATTGGGAGTATGAAATTAAGGACAATGTATTCTTTTGAAATAGAGCAATAGATGTCTAATCTTGTCTATACAAAATTGGGTGTATGAAATTAAGGACAATGTATTCTTTTGAGATAGAGCAATTATATATATCTCACATCTTGTCTATATAAAATCAGACATGTGAAATTAAAAACAATGTACCCAATGTATTCTTTTGAGATAGATCAATAGATGTATCATCTTGTCATACAAAATTGGACATATGAAATTAAGTGTTTCAAAAACTAGGGTAATGCTGGAACACATGGAATTTTTATTTTTACTATTTCAAATTCTATAATCCTAAACTAAGGGACCTAATATACATATAAGTATGTAGGTACAAAGCTTGAATTCAATGAAGTTAGTCATCTGGTCTTCTTGATAGAGATGACATAAGGACTTGCAGCTATTGAATGACCGTGTACTCATTAACCTTTGTAATGGTTTGGAAATTGCGCATGAATATGTTGGATTTTGTTTTGTGGAGATCTATGAGAAAAATGTAGGATGTGAAAATATGAAACTATAGTGTGCATGAATGTTTGATGAATAGTTTTGGAAACAAAGGCTCACCAACTTCTATAGCTCCAATGCTATGTTTGACATATATATATTCTACACACATTTAAATAAAAGCCTATATCATAAAAATACAATAACACAAATTTCATGATATTTATATCTCATAAAAGACTTTTAAGATAGAGCCATATAATTCTCAACTTGTACATACAAAATTAGACATATTAAATTTAGAATTTAAGTGAAAATTAGGTGTTTCAAAAGTTATGGTATCCATACAACATGTGGAAATTTGAATTTTATTTTAAACTTTAAAAATTTATAATATTGAAGGGACTTTATTAGCATACAAGTATGCAAGTATAGACATTGAATTAATGTAATTAATCATATTCTTAAAGAAGACGATATTGTTAGCCTTATTGTATTTTGGAAGAAATTTAAAACAAAACAACATACCACGAAAACCTAAATAACTTAAATTTTAATTATAATATTCTAATATGAAATATGGAGAGGTAGTTTCCCCTATATACTTTTATACTATGTAAATTTACATAAAATATAAAGTGATCAATAATTATGGTGTCCAAATCTAATTGAGTTTGATACATTTACTTTAAAAGAGATGTGGAGTCCACACAACTTTAGTCTAAATTTCCAAAAAAACATATCAATAAAAATACTCTCATTGTTCTCAAAAGGAGTTCACCAATTATTGAAACTTATATATACTCATGGTAAAAATAATATATATTTTTAAATTAAAAAGAAATATATTAAAAATGATAACGATATTGTGATTATGTTTTTTTAATTGATATGGAACCATGGACTTTGAATTAAACTCTTGTTTTCTTATATAACATTCGAAACATATAATAATCATGTTTTTAAAATTGATATAGAGGTAGGTTTTTAACATTTATATAGAGGTATGGGTTTGCCATGTAACATATAAAATGTATGAAGTTTATGTTTTTCTTTGTTTATATGGAAATATGGCCAATTTAGTTAGATCATTGTTTTTAGAAAGGTTCATAAAATAAAGCAATGTTTAATATTTTAGGTTGCTTTCCATTATTATTTTTCTATTCTTAGGGAATATTAAAATTGTTTTGTGTTGGTATTTGTGTAAGAAATTAACCATTATTGTATTGAATCACCCACAATTTATCTAAAGTTTTCATTAAAAATTGCTTTCAGCTCCATCTTATTGCAAAATCTCTTCACTTTTTTGCAATTTGGAATTGAGGGTAGTCATTGTAGTTGATGCATGTCTCAGAGAACATTTTGAGTAATAACATGTATTTATCTATGTGGCATATATGTCCATGTTGAGGAACCTTCCATACCATATTCCAAGGCTCTAGTGCCACTACCAATTCTTGCAAAAGCTTCAATCGTCTAATTTATTCCATGTCATTTGTCTTGGTCCTTATCATTCTCTTCCACGTAACCTTCAGCGTGGTTGTGTAGTTTGCAATAGTAGTTTCTTCTAAATCAATGCTTCACCTCCACTAAATGAGGAGGATGTTTCTCGATCCATCATCCACTAGGGAGGTTAGGGAGTGGCCTTTATCTCAATCTATCTAACTATGTTGCTAATTTAGTGTGATGACAATTATATAGAAAATTTGCACAAAACAAATTTCTTAATGCAATAAAACTCTCGATATTTGAACTTCCATAGAAATGAAAGAGAGAACACTTGATATTTTAACCATCATGAAGGAGGGAAAAAACATCATATATTAGACATTATAATCCATAGTAGCACGATGCACAATTTTTGATAGGATATAATGAACATCATTACTACAATAATTCTAATGCATACTCTAGCGCAACTCTTGTATACTTAGACAATTGTTAGGAACTTAACACTTAGTCATATATAAGCATACATCCATGAAACAAAGAGAACTCTTGTGAAACAGACAAGAGAAACACAAATATTGTGCAGGTGGCACAAACCATGCCTAACACTTAGCCAAGTCTTTGTTATTGCGAAATAGTTACAAAATGATCTCTACTGGCCCAGTTTACAACTAGACAGAGTCACACAACTCGCCTCACCTCACCAAGACACTCATACATAGATTTGTCACACCAAGACTCTTCGTCGCAACCATCTCCGCAACCTTCTACGGTGCACCTCAAACATGCCCTCAACTGCAGAGTTGTCGTCTCTTCTTTGTTGCAAGGCTTCACACAAACTTGCGGTTCTATCTCCTAGCATGCCTCCTCAGACCTACGATAAGAATTCCGCTAATCTCATCCAAAAATAAGGTCGCTGTAACACCCTGTTTCCCCCAGATTGTAAATATAACTGGACTGGCCAAGGACTATGGCAAAACTCATAAGTATGAATATGTGATGTAAATGGACCTGCAAGAGGAGGTCAACGAATGTAAATGACAGTTTGAATTTATGGCA
>ML800596.1:96511-108371 GCA_009831015.1 Picea engelmannii
ATTGTATCTTGAATTTATATGCTGTCACATGTATTCATAGACTTGTGGATTGGTACATGTCTTCCTGTATAGTAATGTCTGTGTAGTAATCGTTGATAAGGAGTAGATATTAGTTCACAGAACTATGAAATTGTAAAGGATTGTAGCATGAAAGTGTTCGCGTAATGTTTGATATGAAATAGTTGATATATGCTTAACACCAGGGAAACCGTGCTCGGTTTACGTTGACGAATGAATCTAATCATGCCCAGCCATCCTTGGGAAGTTATTTTCCTTATCTGTCTCCGGGAATACCCCGGTAGGGATCTCCTCACAGAGACTCCCTCCTTGGAAAGGTTCACTAAGAACCCAGAACAAGAACTCGAACGCACAAGCCTTATTAACCCTGCACGAGGAGGAACGATTCTCTTAAGGTTCCAAGATAGTAGTGTTGTGAGGAGTGACCAGTTGACGGGTGAGATTTCGTCGGAGGAACCATAGTCATTCACGACCATTAGATTGATGAAAGTAATGCAAGCGTTACCTGATTTGCCCTCTCTCATCGTGAACAATGAGAAATTGGGATCGTAAATCCCAAGACCCAAAAGAACGAATCTGGACCGTTAGATCTTGGTTCACATTCCCCGTCAGCCGTTGGATCCAAAGAAGCTGTGCAGGGGTTAAGCGCAGTGGTGGGCGCACGAGGAAAAAGGATCTGAGCTATCAGATCTGGAGTAGAAATCCCGTAAGTCGTTGGATCGGGAAGAGTTGCACGAAGTATAACCTCTGCAGGGGCACGTGGCAGAGGCTCCCGAAGAGCCGGAGGTCGGGAAATTGGAGTTCCCGGAGACAAGAGATTCGTGCACAAGGAAATCGCGATACGCGATTCTCCGATACAATCAGGACCATCCATCATTTCGGACGCATGTCAGTGGATCCAACACAGTCGGAATTCGACGTATCGGGGATTTCGTGGACACGAAACCTTTGCATTTCGAAACTGTGAAGTCCGAAACCCCGAAACAACGAGAGACGATAAAGACCGTCCATCATTTCGGACGCGTGTCAGAATCTGGGACAAGAGTCGGGAATCAGGGAATCGAAGTATTTGGGCACACAAAGATCATGTCACACGGAATCGCGATATGCGATTTCCCGATGAGATCGAGACCGTTCGATCTTAGGACATGTGGCAATGATCGGAGCCATCGGGAAATCGTGAATCCCGTGGACGAAGTATGTATGCTTAATGAAATCGCGAACCCCGAAAAGCCGACGCAATTAACTTAAACTCTTCGATAAAAGTGATTAATTAATAGATGTTTGATTAGGGCTTAATCACATCGCGAAATCGGAGATCGGGGTTTTGGGGAAGGTTATATGGCGGTGGTCCTAGGGTAAATGGTCACATGGGCTATTGTATAGCCTAGAGGGCTAATGCGTTAGGGGCATATCGGGGAATCAGAGAGTCGCGAGTTCTGAGGGCTCGTGAGTTACGATATCAGAAATCTCGAAACTCCGATAGGAGTAGCCCGAAAGTAGTTAAGACCATGGTCATAAAGGCAAGTGAATTACAGGCTTAGCCTAGAGACAGAATGCTTAAGGAGCGCTTCGGGACTCGGAGGGTCGCGAGTTATGGGGGTGAATGAATTTTGATTTTAGAAACCCTGAACCCTAATATTGAATCGGGAATGGGTAGCTTGCTAATGCAACCTCCTCTAAGGGGGATTTCCCATTTGAGGGAGATTAATTCAAAAAAAACAATAATGATAGTGGATGTGTTACAGTCGCCCTATATCTTCCCACAGAATCACCTCAAGGTAGCACAAGTCCTCCCATGTGGAGCAACTTGGCTCCTTGAGGGATTTTCCCCCTCTTTATATAATTCTGCCTTAGAATCACATAGTTGTTCTTTCTCTCCTTGTTCTTCTAAATATGCCTTCCTTGGTTGTGCACCCTTGTTCCCTTATAGGGACTCCCAAGGTCATCATCGCGAACCATCATGTCCTTTTGGGGTGTTGTGCCCCTTCGTGAACCCATGTGTCCAAACGAATCTTCGCGCCCCTTTGCGGACTTGGTTGCCCAAACAAATCATCGCACCCCTGTGTTGACCTGGTCGTCGAAATGAACCCATGCGCTCTTCAACAATCATGCTCCTTGGGGTTGAAACAACCCAACCTTGGTGTGCTCCTCATGCCTGCACACCCTAATCTCTTGGTCACTTCATACTTGTGCACACCCCTTGGCATGTTTGCATGCCCAAGGTGCCCACTTTCCCAACTAGTGCAACACTTGGGTGTTGGAGAAACCCTAAGTTTCATCTCCTTGAGGACTTGGGCGAGGGTCTCCGTACCCATTTAGTTGAAGACCTTACATCCTCCCCCACCTCAAGTCGTTGTAGTATTTGGAAACATCCACAAAATCTATGATCTCTCCCTAGACTCATGCCCCCATTACAACTAAGTTTGTTGGAAACCCCAAATTCTATCATATTGGAAACCCCAAGTTTCCAGAAACCAAACTGTACAACACCCAACTCTACACAATCTGCTGCCTGAGTCAATACAGTCACTTAATCCAACTCCAAGGATGAAATTCACCCAACTCTACTAGACTATCTTGTTGTGATGTTGCTACCTTTCTACTCTTCGATTTTGTTGTTGCTATTGCTACTTACTACAACAGACTGTTTCCCACTTCTCTTCAAAATTTCATTGAAGTGTTGAGCTCCTCATGGTTCACTATTATGACCATACTTCAACCAACTCTGCCATGTCTCCTCACATTACACGTCTCAAGTATTGTACTAGTTGGGTGATCAATCAAACCGTGACGTCCAAGTCTTGAGATGTGCCTCCCCATTCTTGAACTTAGTCTTTTTTGTTGCGTCTCTGTCATTCTGCCCAACTCCAAAGACTAAGGAAAGTATCCACCTTTGCCTCACTACTACTGCCATCATCCGATCTTCGTTAAGGAGATCATCCACAATGTCTAACTGTTGTACTTCAAACCTACTGATGCATCTGTACTCTTGACCCACTTGTCATGTTGTTGTTCTTGCCCACGTCGTGAACTAGTTGAATGGCCACTCCAACCATCACACTCCTTGATACTGCACACCCTCATGCAAAATTGGTCACTTCCTTTCGTAATTTGGTCCATCTGCACAACCCTTAGACCAAGGAAAGGTCGCCCCTCACCTTGATGCATTATGAAGTCACCTTGAAACAAAGTATTTTGCATCAACTTGACTCCATTATCCACCTCATGGAACAATTAACCAATCTTTGCACCAAGAATTGCACGTCCAGATTGCATTTTCCTCATTGCTTCATCACCTGGCCATGTTGCAATATGCATATATGCACAATCCTCCAAATGAAGGCAAGTCCTCAACTTGCCTCCTTTCATCAATTCACCTCTTTGTAACTCAACATTTGCAATCAGTGTGGCCAACATGCCTACACTCCTCAAATGTCCCAATGAAGGGTCCAAAGTGATCAAAGTAGAATGAGTCACCTCAAAGAACTTCCATGCCTTAGGCATGTTCGCACTGATACTTTTTCCAACTCCAACCAACAACCCTCCAAAATATTTGAGTCTTCACACAATCATCTACAAGTCACCAAGGTGTGCTATGCCTCATCCAATGTCCTATACCAAAGGTGAGAGAACACCACCCAAGTCACTTGGTCTGCGTTCTCCCCATTTAGGTTGATTGCCAAGAATTCTTGGTTGACTTCTCTGTCGACTCCATCCATCTCCTAGAATGGAGCTGCCTTGCACCACCTGCAAGCATTCAAACTCTAGCACTGTCATCGCAACTATCAATTCATTGCATGACCCAACGAATCTAGCTAAGGCACCAAGCACTAAGGAGCTTCATCCATCCTCTTAAACTCGACACATCTAAACCTCACTACCTACTTCAGCACATCGATCTGTCCAATGTGCCTCATCAAAGAGTTAGGCAACATCCTCCAGACACCTCCATGATTGCATCCAAATCTGCCTAAGTCCACCACATGACTTGTTCAAGCATGTCACCCCAAGCTCTCCACACATTCTCCTAATCAAGACATCCCAACTGCTACATGACTTCTTTGAATTTGCACCACTTGAGTCACCCTCAAGTATGTTGATATTCACTACATAAACATATTACACTTGAACCACCAAGTCATCTGACTTCCCTTCAAAGAACTCACTAAAACACTTAGGAAATGAAAGAACTCAAAAGCAACCATATCTTTCCAATGAAATCCTTGGCTACACCCATGGTTCATGTCTGTTGTCCTCAAACTGCACTTTCCCAAGCCACTGACTCTTCGCATGAGCTCCCCTAAATCACCATCCACAACTCCACAAACCTGCAATACCTTTGTTGCGATACAAGGCTGAGTCCTCCCATCCACTTCATAAATCCACCTAAGTCCCAAAATTTGCATGCAACCGACCGAACTCATCTCCAATTTCTTTCCATCTCCATACCTTGATTGCTTCCGCTTCAAGGCACCATGCGTCCACTGCCTGACTATCAAGTCATATTGTTGCTAACTGACTATTGTAACTCTGTGAAGAGTTACCTCATTCGAAGGTTGTGGTCGACCCACTCGTCCAACAACCAAACTAAACTCAATTATTGTTCTTGGTGATGCATGACATGAAGATGTCATGATGGAAACATGCCCAACCAACTACCTACTGCGGAGTTGCTCTAGGTCGCCTCAAGTCATTCACCAACTTGCTACAACCTAGAATTGGTCTCCTTCATTTCTACGACTAGATTTGCGACAAGTTATGCGACACATCTTGCGTTCATTTGCCTTTCCCAAGTGCTTGGTTCAATACCCAACGAACTCTGTGCTCGGTCTCTCCAAGGTGTGCACAACAAGTCTGACACTGACTTTCATCACACATAAAACCAATCAAGTGCACGACCAAAATGCCTCCACAATCAAGTTTGCGATGAACTCTGTGATCACACACATTTTCCAAGTTCTTCATCTCACCACAAACTCTTCTCTTGGTCTATACAAGGTGTGCACCTAGACAAACCTTCCACCACACCATCCACTGAACCTCTGTTGTAAGTCTGATGCAAAATTTATGATGAACCAATTCGCTCCACGGAACGATTCACGAAGTTTATGAATGTTCCCATTGAATAGAATTTGCAATGAAATTCCTTCAAAGTTCGCTCAAGTACCATATATCATCAATATAGTGGTGAAGATCTCACCAACCCTTCATCAAAATATGCAAGGAACAAGACCTGAAACCATCTATCGTCGAGATAGCGATGAAGAGCTCACCAACCCTTAATCAAAATATCCAATGAAAAAGATCTGATACCATTTTTCA
Source organism: Picea engelmannii (assembly GCA_009831015.1). NCBI lineage: Eukaryota > Viridiplantae > Streptophyta > Pinopsida > Pinales > Pinaceae > Picea > Picea engelmannii. The sequence goes on from ML800596.1 coordinate 101,855, forward strand.
TGTCCCCACAATGTGCCTAGCCAGATCTTGTGATCATGCACATCTTGAGGGCATGCGACATTGTAACATTTTTCACTTGGCTACTTGACAACACCAAGGATAATTTGTCTAGACTACGCCTTTTCACCTAGAGCATACCCATACTCTGTTCTAGGATATCGACGAGTCACACTCCTACTCTAGTGCAACTCTTGTATACTTAGACAATTGTGAACAACTTAACACTTAGTCATATATAAGCACACATCCATGAAATGAAGAGAAATTTTGTGAGACAAACAAGACAACCAAAAATATAGTGCGGGTGGCACAAACTGTGCCTAACACCTGACTAAGTCTTTGTTATTGCGAAATAGTTACAATATGAGCATCACTGACTTAGTTTACAAATAAGCGAAGTCACATGAATCGCCTCACCTCACCAAGATACCCATACACAAATTCATCACACCAATACTCTCTATCGCAATCGTCTACACAACCTCATGCGGTGCACCTCAAGCGTTCCCTCAAACACATACATGTTGTCTCTTGTCTGCTGTGAGGCTTCACACAGACCTGTGGTTCTGTCTCCTAGCATGCCTCCTTAGACCTACGATAAGATTTCCCCCAAACTCAGACAAAACGAAGGTTTCCACAACTAAACCCACAAAATCACCTCAAGGTAGCACAAGTCCTCCCATGTGGAGCAACTTGGCTCCTTGAGGGAGCTTGCCCCTCTTTGTTTAAGTTTGCCTCAGAATATTAGAGTTGTTCTTTCTCTCCTTGGTCTTCCAAATCTGCCTTCCTTGGTTTTGCGTCCTGTTGATGGGCGAAATTGACCGTCCGTCAACTGAGAGAGTGGAACCGGTCCGGGGTTGTCTAATAACCCAAGCCGTTTGGAATAAACCACCCTGACGGGTTTAACGACTCCATTGGCCGTTCTAAGGTTCTAAGAAAACCAAAGAGAAAACTAATCTAAACTAACTAACCTAACTAAAACAAACAAAACTAACAAAACTTACTAAAACTAATAAAACAAATTAAACTAACTAAAACTAATAAAACAAATTAACTAAAAACAAACTAATACACTAATCTAATTAAAACAAACTACTAAATAAATTAAACTAAAACTAAATATAAACTACTCTAACTATTCTATATACAAACTACTAATTACTATTACACTAACTCTAATAATTAACTATCTAATTACTAATTGAATTACAACTTATTCACAAATATACAATATCTACAACTTGCAGATTTGAATAAAACCTGTAAAACTCATTTGATTTCTGCCCTAAGACAACGAGAGATATTTTGTTTTCTTTTTGATTTTTATAGATAAGAAGTAAAATTTACTGAAATTAAACAATCTAATATACTAATTCTAACCTAAATCTAACTAAACTTATATCTAAACTAAACTACTGATAAATACACTAAACAAACCAATGAAAAACTGATCTGGAAACGCTCCAAATTTTTCCTGTGTATGATGACTTCGAAGCTGGTCGGAGGAAGGAAACTCACACCGGTTAGTCCAGAAGCTTCTCGTAAACGATAGGCTGCACTGCTCTTTGAGTTGTTTACAGGTCAAACAAGACATAAAAAAATCATAACAATTATATGATTTATAAACTTCTGCAATAAGGGAAACCTGTTATGCAAAAACTTATACTTGATAATTCAACTTATGAAGAAGATAAATCCGTCATTCACAAACTGAATCAAACAACTGCTATGTTTTTATGTGCTAGAAGAAATCAGATATGGATTATATTGATTAAATTATATCATTTGCACAATATTACGATAGCTAAAGTAGTCATTAACCAGATGCAAATAGATACACAAAACATGAAACAAAACATTGATATAATGAAAAGCTAAAGCTGTAGTAGAATATCAAATTCTGTCTCAGTCTGTATTAAAATTCCATATCCTTGTTCTCCCACCAATGAGGATGATTACAAAAATAATAAGTATATATAAGTCTTTCCACAGGGTAAAACCTCCCTGTGGATAGTATCAAACTGTTTACATAATTTGGGAATATATTCCCAAAATCAACTAAACTAGGAAATCAAAATGCAAGTAAAAAAATATCTAAATATCCCCTAACTGCTCATCAGATCCAATGCAATTTCGAATTTATCTGTAATAGACCAAAAATAACAAGTTAGAAAGGTATTTTATTAATGAAACAATAAAAATTTAATTCCACAGACTTAGCTACAGAATCATCTGATTCTGTAGCTAGTCTAAAATAACATACAGGATCAGAATGGAAATTGAATCAAATCTTTTCAATAAAATCAAATTGAATTAACAACCAATAAAAAATCATTTCATTCGAAAATGTTATATCATTTGCAATCCAATAGAATCAAATTTCAATAACCGAATAGAGGGACATGCACACTCTGTTTCGATTGTCATCATATTCGAGTAAACAAAATCTAAACCAAACAGTTTTACAAATCGTTTCACATCCAATTCGAAAAGAAATGCAATCAAACAAATCTTACGCAAACGTTTGTGTTTTTCCAACAACAGGAGATACGATCAGATCAAAATAGAATCGTTTTTTAAAATTATCATAGTTGGCAATGACATTAAACGGTTCTCTCTACAGGTAGATTAATTCAAACAGGTACGAGAATAAATTCATACAAAATCATAACGAGATCGATTCGGCCTTGACTACAATCATAATAGAATCAACATAATTGATAATTGGTTATTGTAAAATGGGCAAATAAGCTCGATTGGATTTGAACGAGATCATTTATTTCAAACGAATCATGACCGAGTTTAACATATAAACAAATCGTGAATCCGAATATAACCAATCTCATTTTACAAATCAAATTTAAACAGAGTATCTATCGCAAATACGAATCCAACTGAAAACAGGGTCGAGCCAACAGTAAACCAATACGAATTAATCAGCAGGGTTTTAGCATAATCGTTATGAATTGAATCTATCCATGATTTTAGTGCGTTTGTACAGAGTTACATTGGAAACGATCCGAATTGAAATCATGTTCCTTGAAAGTCATATGACACAACAAACTGTAACAATTAACCTTATCAAAATAATTTCTAATCATAGCGTATAACGAAATCGAATCGAAAATGTGATTGTGTTCAGAATTGGATATGAGAAACAACTCCTGTCTAGAATAGATACAAACGACTTCAATTGACAACAGAGCATTCATTTTAATTAAATCAAACAAATCAAATCCACACCTAGATCAATCAAATCGAAGCTAAACTGGGAAAACAATCTTCCATTTAGTCAAAACAAGCTATGTATAGAATGCGTACAATGTGACTGAGCTAATCAATGTTGTAAACAGAGCTATTCAAAAATGAATTTGAATTCATTATATAAACAAGCGGTATCAAAACATACCTGTGTGAGGCTGCTCAAATTATGCCAACTTAGAATTCACGACAGCTGTGGCTGATTCCACATTTTTAAACAAGATTGAGCCTGTCGTCCTTTGTTTCTTATCAGAGGCTTGTAGCTTAGCCTTTTGACTAGTAAGCAGTGCAACCTGGTCCTCCAAAGAGTGAATTCTGGACTGTAGAATTGGAACATCAAGATAATATCTCTCTAACCACAAGTTGCATTGATCACAGGGTGGCACTGTAGGTTTTGATAGAGAGGGTTTGGATAAATGACCCGGGGCTTCACAAGGCAACTTAATGTCTGGGTAGTTAGGGTCGTCCTGTAGGCAAGGGGGTAGGTTTGTCACAAGTTCATACGAGGGTTTGACACACAAACCTTGCGAATAGGGGTATCCGCTAGCCAAGAAATGCTCCACTTTCGAATCAGAGTCCTCACTCAATACGATAGGGTTTGGATCGACAGGAGGTTTTGGCTTATTTCTTGCCATTCGTGAAATCAAACGAGCATTCTTTTTGCCTTTGGCGTTTACAGTGGGTTTCGCCTTAGGCTTTTTGCCCATAGGATTAACAGTCTCAACACCCTTAGCCATAGAGTGGGGTAGGTCGATAGGTGAATCGGCCAAGGGTTTAGGTAGAAGGATGCTATAGGGTACTTGGGGTATAGCCTTCACCTCGCCCACCACAGGTTTGTCAACCTATGGAGGGTTCGAATCCTCAAAGTCATTCCGAGCAAGGAAATCGCCCCAACAATCTCCGTGTAAACCCAAATGACAGACAACAATAATCTTAACCAGCCCATAATGAAAAAGGCTACTATCAGCCTGGTTTCTTTTGTACTTCTTTGACATTTTAAACAGGCTTATATGGAAATAATAGGTCATATTGAGTTGATACCCCATAAAAACCATAAGCAAACGAAGGTGGTGTAAGAAAACAAACCCGTACCGACCTTCGCAGGTGATAAACTGTTTGATTATCATCAATAAATCATGCCAACATTGTTTAAGCATGGTCATGGGAAAACCTTTATCACATGAGGTAACTTTACGCGACTGGAAGAGCAGTGTCCAAGGGACCTCCTCTACTTTGCAATTCTTGGACCATCGTTGTCCAGCGACAGACAAACCCGTAGCAAGACTGATAAACTGTTCGTCAATTTCCAATTGAATATCACCGACCTTGGCTCGACAACCATCAAAGGTCAAAGCAAATTGTCGAGCTATGCAGAGGTTAAAACCCTCGAATTTTTGTATAAACGGAAGCCACCCATTGTCCTCGAGGTCACTGCGGGCACTGTCAAACATTAACAGAGCCTGGCTGCCATTGGGTTCAGCTCGGACGATAGGGGCCATGGTGTGAGCACATGGTAAGGGTTTGGTTCGAGTTCACCAATGCACAGGAGCAGAGTCATTCGATCTAACAATAATGAACGATCAAAGGGGAGAGCATTAATGTGCGCATGTGAGGGTGGTGGAGTCATTCACCACCATGCACAATAGTTATGGTAAAGGACAACCGACAAATTCCACATCTATTCAAACAATCATAGCATAGTTCAAAACCATATCGTTTGCCAACCAAAGAATCAAACGGTGAGTGATATGCCAATGCGCCATTAACTATAGTTTTTCAAACCATTGACATTTAACGTGAAACCATCACCGGGTGTTAACCATGCGCCATTGCATAAATGTTTAATCAAAAGTTTTAAACCATTGTGCCAATTTCCACTCATAAAACTTACAAGCCAAGAGCCATAAAAAGATTATTATAAGGATCATATCGTATATAAAAACAAAAATAAATCATGACCCCTATGCAATTCAATGACTAGGCAAGTCACAAAAATATAAATCTATATGTTCAATGCTTTCACAAGTTTAATAAAATCAAGCTATGCAATCAATATGATAATGTCCAAATAGGCATAGTTCAAAAATCCTTTCAGCCACATAACGATAAACCAAAGGTAAGTGCCATAGAAAATATCAATAAAAAGATGACGACAATTCAGATATTGATCGAAAAGTGACCTTGAAAGGAGAAGTTTTCACGCTTACAGTCGTGAAAACTCAATGAAAACAAATTTGCAAGTGTCGCAAGAAAAGAAAGTGTCGTTTATTAGAAAAATGCGACGAAAACTTGATGTTCAGAAGACATAGGTGTAGGCAGCTTATAGGACAATAAAAAATTGAATTGGCTGCCAACAATGGCGACACACTGGTAGAAGCATTTATCTTTGTCAAAAGAAATAAATTCAGATTAGGACAACAGAGAAAATTTCAACTCAAAAACAACAACCAGAAACTCGTACAAACATCATCATTTACCATCTTTTCCAACAATGTTTTAAAAGATGAAAACTGATAATAGCCTTAAGATCAGCAAGTCATGATATTAAAGATAAAATCTTCAATACTGTTGGCATGGCCACTGCTGCCAGCAGGCGTCCATAGCCTCGACAAGGTTGCCATTTAACCCACTATGACATCTGTATCCTGTCAAGAAGTTCTAGATCAGAATAAAGGACATTAAAGAGGTTTCTCATATTTTTTTTACAGATTTTCATGTACCTGACATTGCTTCGCTGCCAGCAGGCCTGTTCAGTACCCCGACGAAGTTGTCTTGGCGCCATGCTTGCATTTACCTGCTGCCAGTGGACCTGTTCAGTATCCCGGCGGGTTTACAAACACTTCCCATAGCTCTTATTAATATTTTTATTTTGTTTTTCTTTTGTAGATAGCTGAGTGGGGTGACACTGAAAGTCTTGATATTTTAGCATATTTTTTAGACCTCATCAGAATTTTTTAACACCGTCCTTTATTCAGTTTCGGAGATGTTTTATAAAAACAACCTCCTATGACAGGGAGCCATCTTTTTTGAGTCATTCCTTTATGGAAAAGGGACAGCGTAAAAAGATAATAGATGATCATGACAAACTTTGCTCAGAGATTGAAATCAGTAAACTTCTTTCAAACACAAAATTTTTTCCAATGTAGATATCAATCGATGCTTGTACAAACTTTCAGAAGTTATTTCAGCGAATAAATTTTTCTATCGTCTTTGTCTGAATGGCTCAGCGCACAAGTATGCGTTTTTTTTTTTTTTT
>ML800596.1:108650-128044 GCA_009831015.1 Picea engelmannii
GGATAGGTGTCAAGCTGCCCTTCAAGATTCTGTAATCGAAAGGAACTAGGACCCAACTTTTCAACAATTAAAAATGGCCCAAGCCATAAGTTTTGAAACTTGGTGTGCTCACCCTTTCCTTTGTGTGGTTTGTCCCACTTCAAGACGAGATCGCCTACTTCAAAATTCCTATCAGAAGCAGAATTAGAATCGAACCAACTTTTAATCAATTGTTGATGTTGATCTAATTTACGCTTAGCTTGGGTTCTTACTTCTTCCAACTTCATCAAAGTGTTAATGCGGCTTTCTAAAGGGGGACAATCTTCTTCTTGGACTTTTTGTGACAACTGAAGCGAAGGAAGAAGAATGTGAGGTGGCAAAATGGCTTCTCTGCCAAAAACGAGAAAAAGGGGGAGTTACCTATAGCGGCTTTGGGTGTTACCCTATCAGCCCATAGTGCGTTCAGCAGTGCATTGTGCCAATTCTTGTGATTTTCAACCACGGTCCTCTTGATAATTTTGATCAAGTTCTTGTTTGTTGATTTTTCTAAGCCATTGCCCTGGGGGTAGTAACTAGCAGAATACTTCAAATTTATTCCTTTCTCCAAAGCAAACTCACTCATTTCAAGAGAAGAAAAGTATGAAGCGTTATCAAAGACTAGACAATTAGGGATACCGAAACGAGTGATAATATTCGAGTTCAGAAAAGCGATCACCTGAATTGTGTTAATAGTTCTTAGTGCAGCAGCTTCAGACCAACGTGTAAAGTAGTCTGTGGCTGTCACAATATACTTGTGCTGTTGCGAGGACGAAGGGTTAATAAGACCTATGATATCAATGCCCCATTGCTGGAAAGAAGAATCTACTGAAACGGGTTGCAAGGGAAAGGCTGGTTTTTGCAACCACCCTGATGCTTTTGGACAGATGATACATTTACGACACAAGGCATGGGCGTCCCTAAAAAGCGTGGGCCAGTAATAACTGACTCTTAAAACCTTATGAGCAGTGGTGTCACCACTGAAGTGACCACCAGCTTCTCCTGCATGCAACTCGAGCAAGACTTTTTCTGCTTCGTCTTTTTCAAGACAACACATCAGTACGTCGTCAAAATTTTGACGAAACAGTATACCGTTAACTAGATGAAAGGAGGCGGACTTTAGTCTCAACGCTCTTCTTTTGGCGGGGTCAAGGTGACGGGGTGCTGATCCATGTTCAAGACAATATCTAATATCGTCCTACCAAGGATTAACAAGGTTTTGTGCGCAACAAATTAAACTTTGATCGCGTTGTTCTAGGTTTGACGTATCACTATCTTCTTGCTGTCCTATTTCTGAATCAACAACCAATTTACACAACCCTTGGCCTCTCATGATCTGAGCAGGGGTGATTTCCAGGTCATACTCCTGCAAGGAGGTGACCCAGTTGGCTCTCTTTTCTCCTAACTCCTTCTGCACTAACAAGTTCCTTACGACAGGGTAGGGGACAGTGACTTTCGTCCTTGACTTCAAAAGATAGGACCGGAAATGCTTAACTGCTTTGAAAACAGCGTAGGCTTGCCGATCGACTGCTGGGTAGTTAAGTTCAACACCTTTGAAAGCAGAGCTCATAAAGGCGATGGGTACTTCGTTGTTATCAGAGTTCTTCTGAGTAAGGACTGTGGAATAGGAACGATCAGAGGCAAAAGTATAGAGTGTAAAATCTTGAGAGAAATCAGGGCTCATGAGAGATGGAGCGTCTATTATGGCATTTTTTATAGCATTGAAAGCTTGGTTTTCTGTGGGTCCCCAGTGATATTGGGTGTCTTTCTTAATCAGGTTCTGTAGAGGCCTGGCCATTTCGGAGAAACTGGGGACAAATCTTCTCACGAAGTTAATCTGACCTAAGAAAGACTGCATGGATTTTTTGGATGTAGGTGGGGGAAGTTTAGCGATGACTTGAGTCCTCTCGGGGTCAATAATCATCCCATCGCTAGACACAATGAATCCTAGTAATTTACACTGTTCTACTGCAAATATGGACTTCTTGGGGTTCAAGGAGATGCCGTATTTACGACATCATAGCAGAACGGCTCGTAAGTGAGTTAGATGATCGTCTTTGTTCTTAGAATAAAGGGTCACATCATCTAAGTAAACTACTACGGAGTGATTGATTAAGCCTCGAAAAGCAATGTCCATTGCTCTCTGAAAGGTAGCACCAACATTAATCAATCCAAAGGGCATTTTGTGATAAGCATAAGTGCCCCACGGGGTACGGAAGGTAGTTTTGAGTTGGTCTGGCGGAGACATCAGGACTTGGTTGTATCCGGAGAAACCATCCAATAAAGATAGTCTCTCGGAACCAGATACCTGTTGTAGGATCTGTTCCATGGGAGGGACAGGATAATTGTCCTTGTCAGACGCTTTATTGAGATTCCGGAAATCGACACAAAGTCGGATTTCCCCGTTTTTCTTCCGCACTGGGACAAGGTTGGACACCCATTGAGTGTGTCTAACAGGAAAAATTATTTTAGCACTTAGGAGTTTATTCAATTCTTTTTGAACGGTCAGTTCTAGTTTAGGGTGCATTTTCCTCAGTTTCTGTTGGAAGGGTAAGGTTTGGGGCTTCATCGGGATGACATGCTATATGATATTAGGATCGAATGTTTTGAGATCATCGTATGTCCATGCAAATACATCCTTAAATTCTTTAAATAATTTAACAAAAGAAACTTTTTCTTGTCTAGAACATCCCAAGCCTAGATTGATACACTGAGGATTTTCACTAGTTCCTAAATTGACTTTTTCATAAGACAACGAGGAACTATTAGTTTTGCAATTGACCGTCTTTTTAAATTTATCTTCAAAATCATAAAACTTTTCTAATCTAACTATGGATTTGGGTATGAAATTTACCATGTCCGATAGAGCTTCAGGAGATTTCAGATTAGGTATTACCGTAAAGTCGTGCAAATTGTCGTCGTGCGTGCGTTCATCTATCACTATGCCTTGAAAGGTTTCTTCCATGTGCAGAAAGTTAATGATCTGCTGAGCATCGTCAAATACTCTCCAGTTTGTGATATTGTCAGGAACATATGGTCGAAACAATAGCTCGACGGAGAATGCGTTTGGGGATAAGCCTTCTGCAGGAAGAAGTTTAGAGGCTACATTAGCTAATAGATCTGCTTCAGCATTATTTAATCTAGGAATGGAATTTATATTGAAAGCAGAAAATTTGTTCATTAAACTCCATACCTCAGACTGGTAACTTTTGAGATGCAGGGAAAGACAGTGTATAGAATCTCTTACCTGTCTAACCACTATTTCAGAGTCGCCAAATACAACCAAATTTTGAATGTTCATGTCCAAATCTTTTATGAGACCTTGCAGTAAAGCCTCATATTCTACAGTATTGTTAGTACACTCAAATTCTAGTCTACAATCCATTAATTTCTTGTTACCTGCCGGATCGATGATGATGCATCCTGCACCAGCTCCTTCTTTAGACTTAGAACCGTCGAAATACAGAGACCAAATTTGGTTTCCATCGGGCTCATGGGACTGTTGCATAGAAGCTGTAGGTTGCATGTATGCCGTGATCTCGGATTGTTGTTCTGGATTGTTGATAGGTGAAACTTCAGCCATGAAATTTCCGAAGAAGGTGTCCATCCCTTGGACTTCAGGTGAATCGGCAGAAGGTGTATATGGTTCGTTAGGGTCGTTCAAATCTGTAACCGTGAACTTAAGGTAACGCTCACGATTCACTCTGATCTTGTTAGGCTTACCGTTCTCTGGGAGCCATAAGTGAGACCAGTCCGTTGCGAAGTAACCATGTAGCTGCTCCGACCAGTCCCTGCTAAAAAACAGACCATACACTTCTGGAATATCCACCATGATTATATCAATAACTTGATGAACCTTTGGGTTAGACGATAATCTAATCAATACATTTTTTAGTTCGCCTATAACTTTGACATTTGTTCGATCAAGTTGTATGATTTTCAAAGTAGATGGTTCCACTTCGGCGTTAATCTTTTGGCAGACAGACCAAGGCATCACATTAGATGACGCTCCTGAGTCAACCATACAATTATGCACATTTCTGTTGAAAATCTCGAAAGTTAAAAGAAAAGGAGGTACATTCTTGCGAGTACTAAGAGTAGTAGTTTGTGGCTTCTTACTCTCAATTTCTACCGCTACTTTATCTACATTATTTACATTATTTACGTTATTTACAGGGGTTACAGGAAGGCTTCCTTTATCTTGAAGATCAAGATTGTTTTTAGTGGAAGTCTTCTGCGGAACTTTGCTTTGCACAACCTTGTTACCATTTGAATTACCATTCTTGCCGTTCTCTGAAATATTTTGCAACATCTTCTGTAAAAAAAACAGAAACTTCAATAACTCATAAATAGAAATGTTAGCCCTTAATTTTTTAAGATCTTCAACAACATCGTAATCTAATTTGGGGCTGACATTGCTCTGTTTAGCTTCTGTTGATTTAGATGGCTTTGGAGGTGAAGTTGTAGTGTTCTCGGTAGAAGGCTTGTTTGCTGTCTTACTCCTAGTGTTGTAAGGGTGAACAATCTCGAAGTTAGCTTGGAAGATGCTGTCCGAGAAGTGTCCAAAGATGTTTGGAGAAGACTCTTCTTCTTGAACTGTTTCCTGTTCGACTTCATCCTGAGGGGTCTCAGGAGGCATCAAGTTATCTTGGGCTTCTAGAATTGTCTGGAGGGCACATTGCAAAGTTTCTAGATTTAAGACTTCAGGGTTTGGGTTAGGTCGGTTGGTAGGAAAAGGCTTTCGGAAAGGAGGTTTATAGGGTCCTTTACTCGAGGAAGCTTCTTCAGTTGACCTTTTTAAATCTATAACTTGATTCGACAGTTTTTGAACAACTTTAGTTAAATTTTCCAAATCAGAGTTTTCAGGTTGTATTTTGCTTTGTGTGGGTCTGGGGAGAATTTCAATCTTCTTTTTGGAAGAAGAAATAGTCTCAGTTTCGTTGCTAGAAGAGTCCTTAAGACTAAGTATATCTTTTTCAATCTGACTAGCCTCCTCGAAGGCTTCTAACAACGTGGCTTTTTTAGATCGTTTAAAACAAATAACTATGATTTGATGCAAAGCTTTAGTGTAGTAGGCTATTACAAGACTCTCAGCAGGCATAGAATCTGCAAGGATTCGATTTTTAAGCATTAGGAATCTTTGATTAAAATCTTTAACTTTTTCTTTTGGGTTCATTTTTAAGCTTGAAAGATCCATGACTAAGACTTCCAGAGGTTTACCATCTCCGAATTTTTCCAAAAAGCATGACTCAAATTTTTCCCAAGACACTATGGTATGGGGTTGTTGGGAAAAGTACCAAGTGGATGCATTACCCTCAAAAGTATAAGGGAACAACCTACAGACAATGTCTTCATGTTCAACATTGCGGAGTCTAATGGCTAACATAAATTTTTTGATATGATCTTCAACTATCTGTTTTGAATCGGGATCAAACTTGGGAAGCCATTTCTCCGGGTGCTTAGGTAAAGGGTTCTGGGCTCCAGGTATAGCTACAACATCCTGGTCCAACTAGGGTCTAGCAGGGTTGTTCTGATTTGCCATTGGGGTAATGGGTGTGGAAGGATGAGAAGGTGAGTTGCCTTCGTCAGAAGAGGAATCTCCTCCAGAAGAGGAAGGAGATGAGGGAGGTGGTGAAGGAGGTATCCCAGATCCTCCTGCAGCAGGATTTGTGATTGGATCTGTAGGATTCACAGTGAGGTTAGTGTCACCTAATTGTTCTCTGATATCAGAGAAGTCCAAAGGTTGACCCCACGAACGGTTTGGTTGCCTAAGATGAGCTAAGGCACTATGTGTTTTAATAAGAGACTGACGGACAATCTCTTGGATGTCACCACCTGTAGGATTAGGGGTTGATGGCTCAACTGTGATCTGCGGATCTTCGGTTGAAGTAGTTGTTGTTTGAAGGGGAATATTATCTTGTGAATGGCTTCGGGTCACTATAGGTGATCGGTTAGGGGGGGGGAGGAGTCTTGCGACCGCCTCGTGCCATTAATTAAGTTCAGGCCCTCCTTCTAGCGCCATTTGTTGACGGGCGAAATTGACCGTCCGTTAACTGAGAGAGTGGAACCGGCCCGGGGTTGTCTAATAACCCAAGCCGTTTGGAATGAACCACCCTGACGGGTTTAACGGCTCCATTGGCCATTTTAAGGTTCTAAGAAAACCAAAGAGAAAACTAATCTAAACTAACTAACCTAACTAAAACAAACAAAACAAACTAAACTAACTAAAACTAATAAAACAAATTAAACTAACTAAAACTAATAAAACAAATTAACTAAAAACAAACTAATACACTAATCTAATTAAAACAAACTACTAAATAAATTAAACTAAAACTAAATATAAACTACTCTAACTATTCTATATACAAACTACTAATTACTATTACACTAACTCTAATAATTAACTATCTAATTACTAATTGAATTACAACTTATTCACAAATATACAATATCTACAACTTACAGATTTGAATAAAACCTGTAAAACTCATTTGATTTCTGCCCTAAGACAGCGATAGATATTTTGTTGACTTTTTGATTTTTATAAATAAGAAGTAAAATTTACTGAAATTAAACAATCTAATATACTAATTCTAACCTAAATCTAACTAAACTTATATCTAAACTAAACTACTGATAAATACACTAAACAAACCAATGAAAAACCGACCTGGAAACGCTCCAAATTTGTCCTGTGTATGATGACTTCGAAGTTGGTCGGAGGAAGGAAACTCGCACCGGTTAGTCCAGAAGCTTCTCGTAAACGATAGGCTGCGCTGCTCTTTGAGTTGTTTACAGGACAAACAAGACATAAAAAATCATAACAATTATATGATTTATAAACTTCTGCAATAAGGGAAACCTGTTATGCAAAAACTTATACTTGATAATTCAACTTATGAAGAAGAGAAATCTGTCATTCACAAACTGAATCAAGCAACTGCTATGTTTTTATGTGCTAGAAGAAATCAGATATGGATTATATTGATTAAATTATATCATTTGCACAAGATTAAGATAGCTAAAGTAGTCATTAACCAGATGCAAATAGATACACAAAACATGAAACAAAACATTGATATAATGAAAAGCTAAAGCTGTAGCAAAATATCAAATTATGTCTCAGTCTGTATTAAAATTTCATATCATTGTTCTCCCACCAATGAGGATGATTATTACAAAAATAATAAGTATATATAAGTCTTTCCACAGGGTAAAACCTCCCTGTGGATAGTATCAAACTGTTTACATAATTTGGGAAGATATTCCCAAAATCAACTAAACTAGGAAATCAAAATGCAAGTAAAAAAATATCTAAATATCCCCTAACTGCTCATCAGATCCAATGCAATTTTGAATTTATCTGCAATAGACCAAAAACAACAAGTTAGAAAGGTATTTTATTAATGAAACAATAAAAATTTAATTCCACAGATTTAGCTACAGAATCATCTGATTCTGTACCTAGTCTAAAATAACATACAGGATCAGAATGGAAATTGAATCAAATCTTTTCAATAAAATCAAATTGAATTAACAACCAATAACAAATCATTTCATTCGAAAATGTTATATCATTTGCAATCCAATAGAATCAAATTTCAATAACCGAATAGAGGGACTGACACACTCTGTTTTGATTGTCATCATATTCGAGTAAACAGAATCTAAACCAAACAGTTTTACAAATTGTTTCACATCCAATTCGAAAAGTAATGCAATCAAACAAATCTTACGCAAACGTTTGTGTTTTTCCAACAACAGGAGATACGATCAGATCAAAAATAGAATCGTTTTTTAAAATTATCATAGCTGTCAATGACATTAAACGGTTCACGCTACAGGTAGATTAATTCAAACAGGTATGAGAATCAATTCATACAAAATCATAACCAGATCTATTCGGCCTTGACCACAATCATAATAGAATCGACATAATTGATAATTGGTTATTGTAAAATGGGCAAATAAACTCGATTGGATTTGAACGAGATCATTTATTTCAAACGAATCATGACCGAGTTTAACATAGAAACAAATCGTGAATCCGAATATAACCAATCTCATTTTACAAATCAAATTTAAATAGAGTATCTATCGCAAATACGAATCCAACTGATAACAGGGTCGAGCCAATAGTAAACCAATACGAATTAATCGGCAGGGTTTTAGCATAATCGTTATGAATTGAATCTATCCATGATTTGAGTGCGTTTGTACAGAGTTACATTGGAAACGATCCGAATTGAAATCATGTTCCTTGAAAGTCATATGACACAACAAACTGTAACAATTAACCTTATCAAAATAATTTCTAATCATAGCATATAATGAAATCGAATCGAAAATGTGATTGTGTTCAGAATTGGATATGAGAAACAACTCCTGTCTAGAATAGATACAAACGACTTCAATTGACAACAGAGCATTCATTTTAATTAAATCAAACAAATCAAATCCACACCTAGATCAATCAAATCGAAGCTAAACTGGGAAAATGATCTTCCATTTAGTCAAAGCAAGCTATGTATAGAATGCGTACAATGTGACTGAGCCAATCAATGTTGTAAACAGAGCTATTCAAAAACGAATTCGATTTCGTTATATAAACAAGCGGTATCAAAACATACCCGTGTGAGGCTGCTCAAATTATGCCAACTTAGAATTCACGACAGCTGTGGCTGATTCCACATTTTTAAACAAGATTGAGCCTGTCGTCCTTTGTTTCTTATCAGAGGCTTGTAGCTTAGCCTTTTGACTGGTAAGCAGTGCAACCTGGTCCTCCAAAGAGTGAATTCTGGACTATAGAATTGGAACATCAAGATAATATCTCTCTAACCACAAGCTGCATTGATCACAGAGTGGCACTATAGGTTTTGACAGAGAGGGTTTGGATAAATGACCGGGGGCTTCACAAGGCAGCTTAATGCCTGGGTAGTTAGGGTCGTCCTGTAGGAAAGGGGGTAGGTTTGTCACAAAGTCATACGAGGGTTCGGCACACAAACCTTGCGAATAGGGGTATTCGCTAGCCAAGAAACGCCCCACTTCCGAATCAGAGTCCTCACTCAACACGATAGGGTTTAGATCGACAGGAGGTTTTGGCTTATTTCTTGCCATTCGTGAAATCAAACGGGCATTCTTTTTGCCTTTGGCATTTACAGTGGGTTTCGCCTTAGGCTTTTTTCCCATAGGCTTAACAGTCTCAACACCCTTAGTCACAGAGTGGGGTAGGTCGATAGGTGAATCGACCAAGGGTTTAGGTAGCAGGATGATATAGGGTACTGGGGGTACAGCCTTGACCTCACCCACCACAGGTTTGTCAACCTGTGGAGGGTTCGAATCCTAAAAGTCATTCCGAGCAAGGAAATCGCCCCAACAATCTCAGTGTAAACCCAAATGACAGACAACAATAATCTTAACCAACCCATAATGAAAAAGGCTACTATCAGCCTGGTTTCTTTTGTACTTCTTTGACATTTTAAACAGGCTTCTATGCAAATAATAGGGCATATTGAGCTGATAACCCATAAAAACCATAAGCAAACGAAGGTGGTGTAAGAAAACAAACCCGTACCGACCTTCGCAGGTGATAAACTATTTGATTATCATCAATAAATCATGCCAACGCTGTTTAAGCATGGTCACGGGCAAACCTTTATCACAGGAGGTAACTTTACGCGACTGGAAGAGCAGTGTCCAAGGGACCTCCTCTACTTTGCAATTCTTGGACCATCGTTGTCCAACGACAGGCAAACCCGTAGCAAGACTGATAAACTGTTCGTCAATTTCCAATTGAATATCGCCGACCTTGGCTTGACAGCCATCAAAGGTCAAAGCAAATTGTCGAGCTACGCAGAGGTTAAAACCCTCGAATTTTTGTATAAATGGAAGCCACCCATTGTCCTCGAGGTCACTGCGGGCACTATCAAACATTAACAGAGCCTGACTGCCATTGGGTTCAGCTCGGACGACAGGGGCCATGGTGCGAGCACATGGTAAGGGTTTGGTTCGAGTTCACCAACGCACAGGAGCAGAGTCATTCGGTCTAACAACAATGAACGATCAAAGGGGAGAGAATTAATGTGCGCATGCGAGGGTGGTGGAGTCATTCACCGCCATGCACAATAGTTATGGTAAAGGACAACTGCCAAATTCCACATCTGTTCAAACAATCATAGCATAGTTCAAAACCATATCATTTGCCAACCAAAGAATCAAACGGTGAGTGATATGCCAATGCGCCATTAACTATAGTTTTTCAAACCATTGACATTTAACGTGAAACCAACACCGGGTGTTAACCATGCGCCATTGCATAAATGTTTAATCAAAAGTTTTAAACCATTGTGCCAATTGCCACTCATAAAACTTACAATCCAAGAGCCATAAAAAGATTATTATAAGGATCATATCCTATATAAAAACAAAATTAAATCATGATCCCTATGCAATTCAATGACTAGGCAAGTCACAAAAATATAAATCTATATGCTCAATGCTTTCACAAGTTTAATAAAATCAAGCTATGCAATCAATATGAGAATGTCCAAATAGGCATAGTTCAAAAATCCTTTCAGCCACATAACGATAAACCAAAGGTAAGTGCCATAGAAAATATCAATAAAAAGATGACGACAGTTCAGATAGTGATCGAAAAGTGACCTTGAAAGGAGAAGTTTTCACGCTTATAGTCGTGAAAACTCAATGAAAACAAATTTGCAAGTGTCGCAAGAAAAGAAAGTGTCATTTATTAGAAAAATGCGACGAAAACTTGATGTTTAGAAGACATAGGTGTAGGCAGCTTATAGGACAATAAAAAATTGAATTGGCTGCCAACACGCCCTTGTTCTCTTATAAGGACTCCAAAGGTCACCATCATGAACTGGTGTGTCCTATGGGGGCGTCACGCCCCTTCGCGAACCCATGTGTCCAAACGAATCGTCGCATCCCTACGTGGACCCAGTCGCCTAAACAAATCATCGCACCCCTTTGTGGACCCAATCACCCAAATGAACCCATGCGGTCGTCAACTATTGTGCCCCTTGGGACTGGTGCGCCTCAACTTTGGTGCGCTCCTCATGTCAATGTGTCCCAATATCTTGGTCGCTTCATACTTGGGCAAGCCCCATTGGCGTGTTTGCATGCCCAAGGCACCCACTTTCCCAACTATTGTAACACTTGGGTGCCGAAGCAACCCCAAGTTTCGTTACTTTGAGGACTTGGGTGAGGGTCTCCACGCCCATCTAGCTGAAGATCTTACACCTATGATAATGACTAGATGTTTTTTAAGATAAGCACTAAAACAACTATTATAATAATAGTATTAGCATTTCCCAAAGGTGCAAGGTGAGGACACTTGTACACTTTGTTAGTTAAATCCACAAAATAAGCCAAGGCCATTTTCTAAGCAACAAGAACATGATAATAAATTTTTTATTTTTATTTTGAATAGTTGTACTTGTTGCATTACCTTATACAAATAGAGTAAATGGAAGTAATAACAACACAATAATCAATGTCATGTACACAAGTAAATTCATAGAAATAATCTCTTCTACCTCATAGACAAGCACAAGTCCATGGACAATTGACTTCAGTGCTCTATCAATAGTTGGAGCTAAGCAAACTAGAAAACCAAAAAGGTGGAATAATGTGTCATTGTTGCTTGAAATAACAATGCCAACTACCTCATGCACCAAGGCCATATAAATGAAGGCTCCCTTTTACATGTTATTACGAATGTATATATTATTGTGAAGATAAGAGTTGTGGCACTCATAGCTTGATTGAAGGAGACTCTCTTGCATATTTGATGCCAAGCGATATTTCATGCTTACATGATTTGGCCTACTTGGTTTTAATATGTTTAACAAAAAAATTGAGAGCCCTTGTACAAAATAGAAAGCTCTATTACCCTTGATGTTGTAATCTATTATCTATTTTGTTATTTTTGTGCTCTTATGGTGGTGAAAGAAGCCATTGTAAGAGGCTATAACACTAAAATTATAGAGAAATATTAACTATAGCTAATGAGATAACCCAAAAGCATTGAAGAACTTCATTTCAAATGTGCTTGAATTCAAAATCTCATCGATAATCGTGTATTTAGAGCCTTGGTATACATTCATGTAGAACACCTTGTGCCTTCCATGTCAAAGGCATGTAAGGTAGCATGAGTCATGACTTGATTTTTTTGACATGATACAAACTAGCATACCCACTAAGCGGGAGAATGGAAATGCCGAAGTAATGTGAGGGAAGTTTCACCACTCCGTTCATTGGGCAGACAAACAATGTTTGACATTGCAACCTTTTACCTCAACCCTTTCTATCCACCTAAACAGTGTGCCCACTACCATCACATTGCAACCTTTTACCTCAACCCTTTCTACCCACCTAAAGAGTGTGCCCACTACCATCCATAAGAGAAGACCTTACATAAAGCTCCTAAAACACCATCTATCTTCTCCTCGATACATGTCTTTAAATACTTATTTTAAGTTTATATATTTCCTCTATTTTTTTATATACTTTATATTTATAAAGTTTATATTTTTTTTTCATATATAAATATTTATATATTTGTATTTAAAATATATAATATTTAATACTACACATAAAAAAATAAAAATTTAAAGATAAAATCTTATATATATATATGAATATATGTATATATATGATTAATATAAGATAATAGTATTATAAAATTTAATATATATTAAGTTTATAAAATTTAATATGTAATAATAGTGTTATAAAATTTAATATATAATAAATGTAATGTTATTTATCTAATAATATAGACAAGGTTATATTTTTCTTATATAAAATTTATATATAATAAGTTTATAAAATTTAATATATAATAAGTTTAATGTTATTTTTGTAATAATATGAACAAGTTTATATTTTTTATTTTTTTAATATTATATGTAGCATTTAGAAATTACAAACTTATTATCACTCTATCACTCAATTTGGAATTGAGTCATATTAACAAATAGATCATTATGAAAGGCGTGTTTCAAACATTGTAAAAGAAATGAAGACTAAAGATGGAACATATTAGACAATTTAGGTACAATTCACTTGGAGGAGTTTGATATTCCATCTCTCAACAAGTATCCAACCTCCCTACCTACAGTCTTCCTGAACAACTGTACAACCAAACCATTTTTAAAATCTTGCTTATCTTCACCTAGTTGTTGGATATCTTTTCTACAATAAGCACATAATAGTTTAAAGATAATAGTGTTTATTAAAAGTTGTGTACACTCATCTTTTTCTCCTGCAAGGCTTTGCTAATAACCTAAAAAGTTGGGATGCACTTTAATTGAAACACATTCACATCCTTGCATGCTTTATTTGATATGACCTCCGTTGGCTCTCATGGATATTTTAAAAATAGTTAGCCTTCTTCGATATGACAAAAGATTTATACATTAAAACCAAAATTTAAAAAGATTCCGTTTTACAATAAAAACCAATATATCATAAATTGGATGAAAAAATAATTGAAAATATTGAAACAATGGGTTATTACTTTATTTTCAAATATAAATGATTGAAAAGAGAACTTTATTTCCAAATATAAATGATTGAAAAGAGAGAAACAATGTTTTGTGAATATTGAAAGAGAGAGAATATGTATTTATAACTTGCTCAGATAATTATTCATCATATCACCTACATCACATAGAAGAGACAATGTTTTGTGAATATTGAAAGAGAGAATATGTATTTATAACTTGCAGATAATTATTCATCATATCACCTAGATTTGCCTTTTTTTTTCTAAATAGATAATTGCAAGAATCTGATGAGCATGTTACTTCTGATATGATTTTCTCAGGTTCACTATCTGTGCAAGGATCTCTCCAACAGGCAGTCTGCCTTTCTCTCCAATCATCCAATGTTTGGCCTTGCTTCTTCTCCATTAAATGAATTCCTGTTTGGGATCCACCTGTAGACCTCATAGGAGACGAAAATGTGAAAGAAACCACATCCATGCTSTTGCTACAACTCTGAGAATCCTGCTGAGTATTCYATTCACCTCTTTTGATTCCTTCTCTATAGGTTTCAGTGCTTTTTGAACACTCCTGCTTGCTATAGATTGGACATTGTTTGTTTGAGGCCAAAATGTATGTTATGGGTATCCATGCAGCTGAGGCCAAAATGTATGTTGGGGATATAAGTCTATTGGACTTCTATTATAGTTGGTAAAGATCTATCTTTGGTTGATCTTCTCTACTGGGTTTTTACTTCAGTGTTTACAGCTAGAAGTAGAAGAAGAAAAAAATAAAATAAATAAAAAAATAAATGCAAATCGTTAACATGTGCTGTAATTTTTTTTGTTGCACTTAATGGAGAAATTGTGATTGTAATAAACATATCTGGACTTCATATGGGACTAAATTTTTGTTTCACCTCACTCATCGTCGTTAAGATCCATTGGCACTGCTAGCCATCCATCCCGGCACGGCCCTTCCACTGAGATCTGATATCGAATTCTGACAACAATATCATGGCCTTCAACCTAGTATATGGAGCCTTGGGTAAGCCGATTATAGAGCCTTCCATCAACAAACCGTTGAAATTTTTTTATTTCGTGGTCCATTGTTCTTCTTCACCATTGTCTTATTCTTCCCCTTGCCTGTACTGTGAGACGAATTTCCCTCCTCCAGATTATAATGACCCTCGCTTTCTTCATCCTCGTCGATGAAAGAATTATTGTTTACTGCGTGATTTCTTTGCAGCTCATGTCCATCTAAGGCTGAGACCGAACAAATGGAAGCATTTCTTAGTATGTGTAGCTTGTGTGTAACTAATTAGTAAGCACAGGGAAGCCTCTCCAAACTCTCAAATGAACGCAGATGGATGTGTTCGAGGTTTGTTAAATCCCTGAAGGATTCTGGCAGTGACTCTATTTGTGTGAAACCAGTTAACACCAAGCTCTTCAACGACCGCAGATGACAGAACTCATCTGGGAATTTTAACATTGGCACTGGCAACCATTGATCATAATTAATATTACCCGGTACTGTACAACACACAACCATAGTTTCAATGTGCTCGAGCTTCACTATCGACTTCGGAATATTTGACAGGGGCTCCAATGATAGTTTCTCAACGGTACATATCTTCCTACAAATCTCTGTAGTTTTAATATATCAGATAATATCTCTATTATATCTTCATAACTGATTAACATGATATATATATATATATTTTTATGAATGGGGGATGGAGAGCAGGCAGGATATGGGCAGGTCACAACATGAAAGTTTTCGATGCCAATGGATACGTAAAGCCTTCCACAGTATAGGCCTGCGTCCGCCTGTGGAGGCTGGGATAATTGACACTCTTCTATTGACCAAAAAATGTTTTCCAGTGAAAAACAACAAGGTCCAATGCATTATAAGAACATGCATTTGTCGGCATTCTGTAACTTCTCTGCAAGTTTGCAACAGCTGCCGGAGGAGAGTTACTATGGAAACACATAAACATCGTTATCTGTTAGGCTGTTGACATAAATCTGAACCTTTCTTCTCATTTTTCTCAAGATAAACACTACATTCATCATCTGATGCAGAGTCCACATGACAAGAGCTTTGACTTGCAAAATGGCCATCACCCATTCTTTTCTTTTGGGGCGACACCTTAGCTCCAACTGAAGAATCGCCTTTCTTCTCTTCAGTCTTCTTCTTCCTGTCTTCCTTGTATTTGCATCCATCCTTGCGTGACCCAAAATTCCTAACACTGTTGTTATTATTATTAGCACAGTCACTTAAAACTGTGGCTGATGAACGTCCAAAGGCCATGCCAAAGTTTGCTCCCGTATGTTAATGTCTGGAACCCTAAACGCTTGATGATCTGCTTCGAGTCCGCAGCAATGACCTTTCCCCACCATATTGTTATAGTCTTCCACTTTCGGCGATCCAATACGAAACGCATGGACAGCCGGAAAACGAAACGTGCATACAACCAGAAAATGAAACCCCACCATACTGTTATAGTCTTTCACCTTAGGCGATCCAATACGAAACAGTGGAAGAAAGCCAGAAAATAAAACGCGCGGACAGTGGAAGAAAGCCAGCAAATCTAAACGTGGTAATCCTAAAGATTAATCATTTAAACGTGGCAATCACTGTTATAATAATTTCTTAATATGACTAGGTAAATGTTAAAACGTAAACAGGTTAACTGATGCATTCAAAAATACAAGAAAGTTATGAAGAGTAAATCACATTCATTGATTTGGAAAGACGACTAAAAATATGCCAGCATCTTCAATTTTAAAAATACAAAAAAGTTATGAAGAGTAAATCACATTCATTGATTTGGAAGGACGACTAAGAATATGCCAACATCTTCAATTTTTACCATCAGATTATAATTTTAGATTAAAAGGTAATTAATTGTGCCCATTATCAATAAGTATACGCCTTTTGACATAATTATGATTACTGATCAAATTCCTATTTGAAGAAACAAAATCCTTTGTACCGTGAGAATTTTTTGAAGACACAAAATCCTTTGTACCGTAAGAATTTCTCTGAATGGATTATTCTTAGATGACCCTTTCTCCCGGCTTAACAACTGATTGCTTGGTATATTAAAAGACATAGATGGGTTCTGCTTAGCTGATCTAGAAATCCCTGATATGCATTGTTGCAGCCCATTTTTCCTGTCATTTTCTTGTACAGATTGATGTGGTTCCTTGGGTATTTCTAGCTCTGCTTCGATATTATTTTTGTTTCCAAGTCTTTGAACATGATTTGATGAGAAATTCAATGATTCAATTTCTCTTTTCTGCACATTGGCCTTTGCCTCCAAAGCGAGAGAGACAGTTTTCTGTTGTTTTTTTATGAGCGCAGATTTCGATGGGCCCAACTTTAATTGAGTTCTTGATGTTGCTCCCGATCCATCTAGCTTTAGCGATGAAATGGGTAGTTTTGACTTCCTCCTACCTGTATCCTGAACCGCACTTCCGATATTTTCTTTAGCCGCTGAGATATATGTTGTCGAATTTTGCTCTGCATTTGACTTGACGTTTTCTGCATCTTCTTTACAACTCCAACTCTTACTCAATGCTTGGCCCTTCAAGGACTTGATGGAACTGGATTCAACACTCTTTCTCAGCGGCTCTGTGACCCTGGATGATCTCTTTGAAGTTGTTGCTCTTTTCTCATCCCCTTCCTGATCTTTCAGAAGAGGCCGAGCAACGGAAGAACATACTATTGGATTTCTAGCCCTGTTACTGGTTTACATGCCAGGTTCGAGAATCTTTGCAGCAGCTTCGATCAAACGAGCTGCATTCTTTGCAGAAAGAATTCCAGGACTTTTGATAGGAAACGCCAGTTTGTGATGAGTTTTGGAAGGAGACAATATTGATTTAAATGGTAATGTATCTGGTTGAAACTTAGAAACTGGCCTTTTCTCAAATAGCTCCGTTTTCTGCAGTTTCTGAGGCCTTGCTTCTGCAGATTTTTTAAGAAATCCATTCAGCTTTGCATGATGTTTCATTGAATTAAACTGATCAAACTGCTCTTCATGAAAGAATTCAGGTTGTTTCCTCTCACACATCAGCTCTGGAAGAGGCCTAGTCTCAGGGGGCTTACTATTCGATTCATTATTCTGTTCTTTTGCAGGCAAGGATTCGAGACCCATTAACCTGGCAACAACACCTGGTGCTCTGGAACTATTTTCATTCCCTTCCTCCGAAGACAAACAACCCATCTCTTCGGAAGAAGAACACATACTATCTAAGCTCTTCCTTGTATTAGGAAAACCACCCCTGTTCTCATCTGCTATCTGGATTGCAATGCACATAAAAAAATCATCAATGGAACAGCCTAAAACATTACTATGAACATGATTTGTCTCGAAATCTAACTGCCTATTAGGAAACCCACCCCTATTCTCATCTGCAATCCGTATTGCAATGCAAATCATGACCATCACTAGAACAGCCTAAATCTTGACTGTCAACAACATTTGTCTTGAAATGTAACTGCCTATACTGAACAACCAACCCTACAAACCAAAAATCTAATAACCCATGTAGCAAAACCTAACGAAAACCCAAATAAACCCATGCATAAACTGCCCACATAGCAAAATTTAAAACCCAAAATAAAAACAAAATAAAAACCACCAACTAGAAGAAGAAGCTTTGCCATGGGTAACTTCTCATAGTTATACTTCTTTGAGACCTGCTTGTGACGTTCTGTAATGCATAGAAAACAGCGTGAGGAGGACATACAGAGGATGTTGCGAGGATGCTGAGTGATTGACATGTCAGTGGAGGAGGAGTGTCGTATAAGGTGATTTAGTTTACTGGTTCTGATAAAAAGGATGGTTTTGTAAAACCTGTCAACTAATTGATAGGTTTTCTTAAAAAAACTAACATTAAAGAATGCCTTTGGCATAAATATCTATTTCATACTATGAGACTTTGTTAATAACCATGTGTCCAAATTTACGAGACATATTTATGTTCATTGATTTGTCCTTTTACCATGTTGTGTTCAATATCATTGCAACTATAGCATAGCATGCGATGTAGCTCAAGTTTGAAGGATCTATGCTCCATAAATATGAGACAAGTGAAAGGCTTGGTTTTAATTACCATGATAGTCAATTTGTTCAATACTAAACTAAGTTAGTTGTACATTACCAAGGTGATAAAAGTATGTTTAACAAAAGTATAAGTATGTTATTTATTTACATAGAAGGCAAATTCAATGTTGTAATTATATTTATTCAAATAATGTCATAAAGCAATGCATTTTCATAAACAATCAACTAGCACAATCAAAAGTTTCTAATAATTTGAATAATATTTTAATTTGTTCAATACATTGGTCATTAATTAGGTGCATGGAGAGGTGTTTTCTATAGTTTAGTATGAGGGATATGTGTAATTCCTTCCATGTTCAACATGGAGTTGATATGTGACATTTAATTTTTTTTATTAATAGCTAAAAAACATTTCAATGTCCACCTTAAATAAAATATTTTTATATCAATTTTATATGTATATGTATATGTGTATGTATGTACTTTCTCTCACACACACATATATATATACACACACAAAAACACATATAAAAATTCTTATTCCATCGATAGGTGCTTTCTACATACTAATATGAGGGATATGTTTAATTACTTTGATGCTTAACATGAAGTTGACACCTAACATTTAAAAAAATATTAATAACAAAAAATTATTAATACAAGCTCTTGTTGTGGATCCACTCTTGTTGTTCTTCCGACATTTTCTGAACAATTCTCTCACCACAGAAACCTAAATGATCAAATTATTTCAATATCAACCATAAACAAAATATTTCAATATCCACTTTAAGTAA